>JAAAKG020030225.1:0-19653 GCA_010014905.2 Druon quercuslanigerum
GTTCCTTCTATGTGAACTATTAAGAAGCTGCTGTGAAATTTTTGAATTCTTTTAAATATTTTTTCGTGCGAAAAAATAATTATTCCAAAGAGTTGTTAAAATTCAATTTTTTTCACCTTTTAATAAGCGATATATCATATAAAGTTTAAAATTTCGCGCGTGAAATTCGATGGGCGAGAAATATGGCTTTAAAAAAAATATTGTGAGCAGGATTCATCTTCAAAATGTTGTCGCTGTGCCTCTTTTCTTCGAGGGAATGATATTCGTCGTGAACTTGATCAACCAATTACTGAAGAAGCTAATAAATGGCGCACGATTTTGGAAATTCTCTTGGGCGCCGTTAAAACGTTATCAGATTTGGGCATTGCTTTTTGTAGACACCGAGAAAATCTACAAGATGAAAATCCTAGGATTTATTTCAGTCTCATAAAATTGATTTCCCGCCATAATCCGATTCTACGAATGCATCTTGAATCACCAGATCGCATTAAATATTTTAGTAAAACTATAACAAACGAGTTACTCAGTACACTATCTGACCAAACCAGGAATTCCATCGTTGATGCAGTCAAACGCGCGAAATTCTTCACGTTGATAGCTGATTCAACGACAGATGTTGTTCATATAGATCAAATGGCAATTCTACTGCGATATGTAGATCTTCAAAATGAAAATTCAAAAAATAGTACAGTACACGTCAAAGAGTTTTTTAAGTTTCGTTCCGTTGAAAAAAGGTGATGCTTTATCGATTTGCAACACAATAACAGAAGTGTTATTCGATCAATGTGGTCTCCAGAAGAAATATTTATGTGGTCAGGCCTACGATGGAGCGCTAGTGATGTCAGGAAGTTGAGGTGGTTTAAAAGCGAAGATCAAGCAATTTTTAAGTACAGAGGCATTTGCTCCGTATATTCACTGCACTAATCATCAGACTAATTTGGTATTATTCCATGCTGCAAAAAAAAGGCTAGCCCTTCCATTAAAGTATTTTTTGCAATAATTAAAAAAATCTTCAATTATTTTGCACACTCTCATAGACGATGGGATCAACTTTTAGAAATGAGCCAAAACTCAGAAAGGGAACGTTTTGGCATTAAGCTCCTGAATGATCTAAAAAATGAAATCTTCGAATGTGTGTTCAACAGAAAAATCAGGTGAGCGTGTGCTTCACGTCAAAGGATTGAGTGGCACACGTTGGGCTGCACGTTTAAAAGCAGTTGAAGCTGTTATACAAAACTTTGACTGCATTATGGATTGTCTGAAAAAGGAAATTTCAAGAGACGTTGCTACTAAAGAGGACATAATCACTGCCCAATCATTGCTTTCATCGTTAAACTGGTTATTTTCCCTCAATTTGTTGTGGTGACATTCTGCGCTTGAAATAATCAATTTCGCACAGATTCAAATGCAAAGAAAATAAATTGACTTGATAATAGCCCAACGTTGCATGTCGTCAACATTGAAGAAATTGCAAAATTTGAGAAAAGAGAATGTCTACAATGATTTTGTCGGAAAAGCCCGTTGAAAATGGAAGGAAATGGGTTTAGACGATGCTGATTTTCCGATAGAAAGGAAATAAAGAGTGTAGAAAATGCCTGGTGAAAGAGCTGCTGATGACCTTCTGGAAACGTCAAGTGAACATCGAGCCTCTTATTATGAAGTTTTTGATTCAATGTGCAGCGAATTACAAGAACGTACTAAGGGTTTCAAAGAGATCAACGAGGTTTTTGGTTTTTTAATGCCTGAAACATTGCGTAAAATGACGCTGATTTTTTCACCGTCGATCTAAAGTATGAATTGAGGAGTTTTCTAGATTTGTATATCTCAGATAAACGCGATTTCACAAATGATAGTCCTTTACCACTTTTGATATTTATTGTGAAAAATAATTTAGTGCACCGTTTACCCGAATGTTGTAGTTTGTTCAGATTCTTTTCAACACTACCAGTCACAAGTGCAAGCGCCGAACGTGGAATGAGTTCTTTGAAATGAATCAAAGACTATCGTCGTGCCTCTTTATCTGAGAAAACACTCAATAATTTCAGTATTTTTTTCATCGAAAGAGACGTGGCCAACGAAATAAATTTAAATTCGACGATCGAAATATTTGCACAGCAAAAGGCAAGACGAGGTTTTAAAACAATGTAATACCTACCTTGGACAAGTGCGATTTTGGAGTAAAATGTATAAATCAGAATTCAAAAATGAGATTGTCAAAAATAATTATTCAATAAATAATTAATCAATTAAAAACCAAAATATTTGGATAAATTAAAAAAAATCACCAAGGAACTGTAAAAAACATTTATAAATCATATATGTAATGATAATTAATTTGTCACTATCAGAAAACTAATATTTGTCCACATCGATCAATTTTCAATTTAGTGCAACCGAAAATCTCTTTCAGTGACATTTTGTTAACCAATTCATGGGACCCTAAATACGTTTGCCGTCTAGCCTAATTTCCTTAAATCCGCCACTGGACAGGAGGCATTACCAGAAGTAAAAATATAACCAAGAAAGCTAAAATTTCAACACCGGCGGTAGAGCGATGAAAGATTAGTAGCAATGTGTAAATCATTCTATAACTCTAACAAATATAACAAGCCAATTAAACGATAAACCTTGGACACTAAATGGCCTAAGTATAGGGCTTTACTTGGTGGATGTGATTAGAGTAAAGAGTAATGACTTAGTTTAATTGCAAATCCCTTGTTTTGTTGCAAATTTTTTTTTATAAAACGTGTTTTATCATAAGTATTGTGTACCAACGAAAATTCATTCAAGAGATTTCATTAAAATTTCAAACCATTCAAAATGTGCAATCTCTCAGCCTTAAGTGAATCTATAATCCATTGAGTTTCTTAATATGATCCAAACATTTAAGTAAATCTTCATTGCAGAAATTTTACTCACTTGAAACCTTTAGCTTTTATTGAGTATGGATCTCTAAACAATTACAACACTTCTTTTATCAACTAAGCATTCTAAAGAATAAAAATTAATACTTGATGTTGGAGAAAACAAACCAGTTCGAATGTTTAGAGTTTTACTAATTAATTTAAACAATAAACTTTTTAGATTTTTCAATACTTAAATAATACTAATTAAAGTTAAGGATAGATGCCTAGCTAAAAGGATAATGTTACAACATGCTCTACACGAGAACTCATATTGATTGGGCGGAGGATACCTACTGGAACATGATTAAATTCTTCTCGAATCAATGAGTAACATTGCTGCCTTTCATATGAAATTTCACTCGCTTTATAACGCGATAAATATAGTTTTACATGCCAGCAATAACATTGTTAGTCTCCACTATTGCAAAGGCGTTCTACATCGACACAATTAGTTCTTCAGTTGGAATTGGATCATACTCATGCCAATGTGCTTTTATTCAATTTCGTTTATCGGCCGGGAAAGTGTACCTTTGAAGTTTAAATATTCGTCCTGGATTTCTGCGGCAAGTATGTCAAATAAATTGAAGTTGTTCAAGTCCATATCCAAAGCCGTTAGATGAAGTCCAAAGGACTGCTCCTGGCAGGGGCAGTCAGGGACCAGACAGAAGAAGACTTGGACCTGTCAGTAGGAGACCTGGAGACCTAGACCTGACACAAAGTTGAAGCTCATCAGGAGGAACTGACTTCTCAAGAAAATTATTTCTTTTAGAAGAAGAAGAGGAAGGTTCGCTGCGACGAACATCAGGAGTAGGGTCACGATCAGGGGACAATTCAGAAAGCGTGCTTAACTCTACAATAAGAAAGGAAGGATTACTTTTTTAACTTTAGTATTTCATGTACAGAAAAAATAAGATCCTTAAAAATACGCCAAAATCGGTGTAGTTTTGAGTTATTAATTGAAGAGCGCCAATATAAGAGTAGCTTCGGGGTAAATCAGTCATTCTTATATCGGCGCTTTTGTGTAAAATAAAAAATATTTAATAATAATATTATCGTGATTTCGGTTACTAATCTACTATTTAAATTTTATTTTAAATTATTTTTGTAAATAAAGTAAGGGAAATATATTAACTGTGTAAATAATTTTGAGTTTTTCATTTTGAAGAAAATGCTTTTTCATAAGTTTCGTTCTATGAGGTAACGTTGCCTATTCACAAAGCTTAAAAATATTGCTATCTTATTGTTTTAATAAAAATGAAAATATTCGAACAATCGCGTTCTTTTAGTGAGCTGTTTTATCTGCCATGATATCTTTTTATTTAGAGAAGTGTCTACGTGTACCAAAATTTCGGTAGATAGATCAGCGTCAGTGTCTTAAGATGGATCACAAATTGATGCTTTTCCGTTAGCATGATATCCCACGTCGAATTCTTATTTTTCATAGTGCATTTTGTTGTTTACAGCATTGGGATCAATTTCGAAAAAAATTGTATACTTAAAATTTATGTTTTCTGCGACGTTTATATCAACTTCGACACCAGTTTCTGCACTGCGTGGTATGCGTCTTCCTGTCTCTGTTCAGCATGTGAATAATTTCTAAGTTACACCAAACTCTCGCTGACAGTCCCTGAGTTCTCAGCCTTCCTGGAACAGTTGGCTCACGCAGTTTCTCAGTGGAGTAGGAAGAAAGCGGTTGCGACATCTGACGACACCTGACTGAAAGCGAGAGTTCGGTTTACTTGGAAAATTAGAGTTGCTAATTACAGATCAAATTTTTAGAAGCTAATTCCTTATACTGTGATTTAAGTGAAGCGTTTGAATCTTCATTTGGGGAAAACTTGATCTCTCACTACCAGAAAATTACTGAACCAAATACCAGACTGAAGCTAAATACGTGAAACTCCATGGATACTTTCAACCAATTAATTGCCAGAAGGCGGCAACCAATCCAGCCCAATCCTTTCCCTTTTCGATTTCCCTATTTCTTCAGGGAACTGTGTGACACATTGCCACCAGCCTGTCTCGTAAGTCGTAAAGATGTTCGCACAAGAAAAATCGCTGCAGTGCGCTCGAGACCTCTCATAGACGTGCCGTCCGTACACGAACCCAAAGAACCAACCAATCGCATAAAAACTGTCTTGCTGCTTCCGCCTGAGCTGTGACGCACACAAATATGCTGATATCTACACCAATTCGCAACGCCTTTGCGCAAGTTCCACCACGGACCGTAGCGTCTCGTCAGGTTGCACGCGATTGGTTGGCTTTATGGGTTCGTGCACGGACGGCACGTCCATGAGACGTCTCAAGCGCACTGCAACGGATTATCTTGTGCGACGACTTTAAGTAAGGTACTATATTAGAAAGGAATATTCAAGCTGCCATATTGGATCCCCGCCAAATTCAAAATCGATAACTTCATATCGAATATTTAAGATAAATTTTCGTCTAGAACCTAATTAAATAGTAATGTGTAACAAAATTTAAATGAAGGTAGCTGTAATATTTAAACATAATACTATTATTTCAAAGATGAATGTCTTTAAACTTTATAATGTTATGATCAATTAAAAAGAAAAAAATGGCAAATTATTCTACTTACCGATAACACGTGGGTTTTCACTATTGATTCGAAATTTCATGTAATTCTGAATAATTATAAAGATTTATACATATAGTAAAAAATAGGTTTTTATTAAATTAAAAAAAAAACTTTTTGCAACTTTCAATTATAGTTCTCTGAAACTTAATTTCTAGATCACATTTGATATAAAGTTGTTTTTTGAGTTTGGTATTTAAGTGACTAATGTAGTTAACAGTGTATTTAACTATACGTAAATATGTTGTTTTTTTTAAGATACCTAAAACTTAAAATCTGCATCACATTTTGTATAAAACCGTGTATCCAGCATAATATTTTTCATGTTACTTAATATTTAGAATAATATCAATAACTGCAAAACCGACTGGACTAACAATGTAATCTTTTCAACTTCACACTACTATAATAAAAATGAAAAATATTTTGCAATAAGTGGTATTAAATAACATTCGTCTAGAAAAATACTCATTATAAATTATGAAGGATCTTGCAGTCTCTAGTTCTTTAATCAAACGTCATTGATACACATAGTTAATGTGTCGAAAATACCAAATGATAAAAATAGAAATTGTAACTATGTGTATTTTAGGGCACGGAGAAAGTATAAGTAATTTGGTGTTGGTAATGAATCATCGTGTTCATTGATGAAAGACAATTTTTCTAAATGTTTTCGGAGGTCTTAATAGTCACTCCAAGTATTTTCAAAATGTTGATTAACACTCTCTGGGCGATAATTTATGTTCAACGGACTTCTGTTTTCAAAAGTGAATCTTAAAATGTACAGTAAAAAAGAAATAATTTTTTATGTGTCTAAGTTTTTTCTGCTGGGAAAAATAAATTGCACAGTAAATTTTGGAAAATTTTATTATTTTTTTTTTAAATTAACCTTTTTCAGCTGGCTTTAAGCAATTTTTTCTACAGTTCTCATATTCAAATGACTTTTTTGAAAAAAGACTATCTGTTTGTTTTTTGGTTACATACACATATATATTTTCTCCTACTGTATTTTTATTTTAAAAAAGCCCTCAAAATGTTACAATATTGTTTAGCGTTGGCTAAAAAAAAAAATTTCAAAAATTGAAATTTTCAAAAATTGACTGCTTACGTTTCGTATTGACCAAGATTATCCAATTTTTTCCTTAATTGATTTTTTTCTAATACGAAAGTCTAATAAGTAGCTATTCAAGACTCATAAGTACTACAACTAATTTTTTTAATTTTTAAAAGTGTATTATTAATCGCTTGTGTAACCTTTTCGCATTGAGTTCGCCCTGTAACGAATTTTTCTGTTACAAAAAGTTATTACACCTGGCCTGAGAAAACGTGCCGCTTAATTTGTAGGACAATTAGCTAATTAATTATACAAATATTTAGTTGTCAACTGTAAAAAAATCAGCTGGTTACTAATGATTTGTACTGACCTACTTGTTTGCACATGTTCGGGATGGAGACGCTTCGGTCATGCTACCCGTATTGCAGGACAAAAGTTTTAATTAGCTTCACATCAATGCAACAGAAAACTGTTACTTATAACAAAAATTACCATTGCCCGCTCGACGTGTTGCACACCCACGCACGACTTTACGTGACACTATCGAGAGTCTTCGTAAATGTAAACGTTGGGCGTCTTGCCAAGACGAAGCTACTCACAAAGTTTTAGCTTGTTACCAATCATCAACAATAAAGTGTCACGGCTCCTGGACTATCACTCTGCACGAAATTTGGGCGTCATGTTTAATCCTTCGCTTAACTGTCAGAAACACGTCTCTTATATAGTCAATAAAGTACATGTAACATTGTATCCTCTTAAAGTAAGCGAAAAAATCTTAGATAATTCTCTGCGCATTAAATTAGTATCTACGCTGATCTTCCATCTCTTTGATTAGTGCTGTCTGGTGTACAACGATATATCACTCGAACTCGATGTAAAAGTACAGAGAGCACTAAATTCATGTACAATGCAAGATACACATCCATATCTTCGTATATCAATGCGCTTAGTTGGTTAGGAGTCCAGCATCGACGGAAATATTTTATGGCTGTCAACGTTTGCTGGATTCTTAACTCAGACAATCATCCGTTTCTTTGTGAGTCATTTCTAAATGTAGACAGTCTTTGGAGATTACCTACATGTAGAACTTCTGCACATTCCGATTCTTGTTCTATCTCATCTGCTACCCTCTATAATTATCTGCCTAATAGTATAAGAGCTCTTTGGATAGCACAGAAATCAACTGAAGAGGTAATAGTAATCGGCATCACTCTCTGTGTTCGTATTTTAGAAATAATATCAAGAAGTTGATATTCTCAGATGAACCCAAAATCTCAGGTCACTCAAAGATAGAGTTCGAGTTAGAATCTATCGTAACTGCAGACATTAAGTGGGCCATAAATCCAATAAAAACAGACTAGGACCAGTTTTATACGAAACTAGGAACTAAGAATCAATGCGGCGGTAGTCTAGTGAAAGATGGTCGAACTGTCCATTGTGAAGATTGACTGGAAAGAATCAGGGGACTGATTCTAAGAGACGTCACTTGTGTCTCGAAATACACCTACGATGACTTGAAGTGTACTAAAATGTTTGGGGCCCCTACATCTCACCATTGAAGCCGTGGCTACGAAGGCGGTCTGGAGATTAACTATGGTAAACTACAGGCGGATCTCAACAGACGTGTCAATCTGAACAGATAATGTGATGAGGCCGACACTCAGCATGCTCAGGCATCAAATGCCCGATCGCTAATTCTTCGACAATAAGTATCGAGTTAGCCTACCCACGAAGGAGCAATGCGTTAGCGGCGAGGTGTACCTGCCCACTGACGAAGGCAACTGGTTTACAGATGGCTCCAGGAACATGAAGAATACAGGAGCCGGTGTATATTATAGAAGGAAGGTAATGGGCTGCAGAGTCACAAGTGGGTCTTACACCACAGTTACAATCTGAGATTATGGCCCTGCTCCCATGCGTCTACAAGGCAAAGGAGTATGGTAAAAAAAGAAACATCCCTATCTGGTCAGACAGCAGGGCTGCTATAATGGTCCTAAATGAAACAACGAATATGTCGATATTAGTATGAGAGTGCTTTGAGGTACGAAACAAGGTAGCTAAAGAAAACAGAGAGACTCTACTTTAGATCCCTGACACAGCGGCATCAAGGGCCAGGAGATATCGGACGGATATGTTAGTTCCTAAAGAAATCAATAGTTGGCTGATCGAGGAACAAGCGAATCAGTGGAGATTTGTCCCTGATTTAGGACGGGCAAAAACCAGCTTGGGTTTAAAGTTAAACTCTAACCGAGCGAAGGATATACTCAATCTCGGGAGGAACGAAGCCAAAGTCCCAAAAGAAATCTTCATAGGACATTGAAATCTTGGGCATGACGGATACAAGATTGGCCTTGCAGAAAGTCTTCTCTGTCGTCTGTGCGGAAAGGGTGATAAAATGGCTTTCGTTCTTCATAATAAGAGTAACAATACGTAATAATTCTAGCAGATAAGAAAAATTATACAATATGAGACTACTAATATTTGTCTTTCCACGTAGTTGGAAATTATCAGCCAGCCAATTTAACTCTTACAAAGTGCTTCGAAAAATAGCCTTTATTACTCTATATATATTACGCCATCTCTGCTCATATTTCGAAGCAATGCAGATCTGTATTCTACTGTTTTTCGGCATTGCTTTGCCCAGCTTTGCATGTAAGTGCACGGAATCTTATATAATATTAATACTAATAACATAAAATAACATAAAATCTATAAAACAAAAATTGGATGTGAAAAGATTTTCGGACCACAATGTTCATGTAGCGCCACGTGGACAAACTCAAATCTAGTAACATATGAAATATATATCACAAATATGGGAAATAATAATAGGATAGCAGGATAGAGTAGAATAATAAAAAAAAACAATTATAAGGAATTTTTTAATTGGCTTATAGTTAGGTATAAACAAAACCCAGGAAAAATTGGTCGGATTAAATTCTGTTTCGGCACAATTTTCAGGGCCTAAAAAGAATTAACAAGTTCGTAAACCAGCTATTTTGGATGAAAATTCAAAAAGTGAGCACATTTTCAAAATATATGCGACAATTTTTTTGAAGATTAAAAAATTCTATGTACGGCTATATATAGTGCTCGAAAACTCGAGCAATTCATCCTAATGATTTTTTCGATAAAATGAAAATTATCAGAGTTATAGCATTTTCAGAATACTAAAAAATTGTTCACCGTAAAAAGATCTATAAATTTTTTATTCATCATTACTAGATAGGACAATTAGACTTTCTTTCAATCGTAAAAAATAGGATAAAAAATTTACCAAAAAATTTTAGAACACTCACACAAGAGACGAACAAAATTAAAAGACAAAGTTGTTTTACCAAAAAATATCTACAAGTTTGTTGTAAACTACAATATCATTTTATGTACCAAAAATTTTCACACACGACGGTTTTGCTTCCACCTGTTGGTCAACAAAAGAACAGCACCCATCAGCAAAGCGGTTGAAAATTTTTAACAATCTTTAAAAATTGGATACACTTTAACATAAACTGAAATTGTTCAAACAAAACTTTTTTGTTCGAACTATATTAATTTTTGTTTTAAAATACCAGTTCCGGGTGTTAAATGATAATACAGCTAAAATACTTTCAAAATGAATGAATTTAATGAATACGCCTGATTATTTATATTTTTGTATTTCAGGTCTAATTTTCTCTCAGAACTATATTAGTTATTTGTGATACAAGGACCCTACGTCCACTCGAATCTAATTCAATTCAGCCTCATCTAGTTCATTTCCATATAGTTCAATTCAATCCAATCTAATCCACTTTAATTTAATCCATTCTAATCCGCTCCAATGCAATAGGATCTAACACAATTCATTCAAATATAATTCAATTATGTCAATCCACTCCACTCCAATCTATTTCAATCGAATCTACTCCAATCCACTTAAATCCAATGGAATACAACCTAATACTTTGATCCAATCTTTTAAACCCAATCCAATTTAATTCAATTAATTTCAATTTAATCCATTGAAATCCAATCCATTCGAATCCAATTCAATTTGTTCTAATCCAATCCAATCCAATTAAATCCAATTCATAGCAACGCATTTCAATTCTCGAGACAAAGGACGAGTCACACATTATTTTTTATCACACCAGTTAGCGCAACTGCACGTCTAACTGCAAAGTTGGGGTCACAGCTTTCATCCTAAAAAGTTCTATTTTATGTATCGTTTGCAGTACCTAAAGTCGCACTTACAATGGCGTTGTGATAAAAAAATAACTCAAGGATTGTAATTGAATTACGTGCTCAATAGCTCAGAACGTTTCAGAAACGTGCCTGGAATTTCCCGCGGGTACCTTAGGGACGTTCTACTGAAACGTTCCAGAAACGTCTAATTGGGACCTAAAGGAGACTTTTCGTTATCTTTAACCACAAATACATTTACAACTGTAAAAGATAAGTAAAAATGGATGCCATTTTTTAGTTGAGCGTAACACGTACACTTTACTGTACCTGACACTATACAATCTTAGCTGTTTGTGCAATCTTCTGTTTATCCCAGAAGTAATGCATAAGAACTTTTTTTCAGTGTTTATTATTCAAATTGCTACTATAAGTCTTTAAAGTAGAAAAAAAGTCTTCAAAGTCTTTAAAGTAGAACATTCCTGGGTCAACACATGTTTTTCGGTGAAATTTCCATGCATTTTATGCCTCCTGAAAGTCATCAATGGGAATGTTCTTGAAAATCCTCGTTGAAGTCGTTTTGATGTTGTCGATGGTGCCTAAATGACGTTCTCTCAGGGATTTTTTCTACTTTCGGAAACAGAAAGAACTTTGGTGGGGCCAATTAGTTACTGTAGGGTAGTAGCGAAATCTTTGTAACCCCGATCTGGTTTAATTAGTTGGACACGACAAAGGTATTCTGGCTGGAAACGTTGTCATAGTGAAGCTTCCTTTTAAATTTTTGGTCAAAATGCAGTAAATAACACTTTTATAAATGTTTAGTGTAACAGCTACCAACGAAATATTCATTCTTCAATCAGAATTTGTTTTGGGACAAACAATAACGGTAAGTCCCCTTCATGTACCAGTGAGACTATCCTGGAGCGTTCCAAAGGTGCGGGTAGTTTACACGTTCCGGCTATGTGGCTGGAACGTTCCAGTGGATGTGACCGTGAAGTTCTAGAGGATTCAGGTGACTATAAAGTTCTGTTTTGAAATGAGTCATAACAGTATAAGTTGAATCAGATATTTATTTTATTTTCGAACTCTGATTTAATCATTATATGACACTACACTTTGCAGAATAATTCGTTCGCTACTTATTCTGAAGGTCATTCTCCCGTTAGTTTAAATTTGGGCAAAACTTCAGAAAGGACATCCTTGGTGCTCAAGCCATTAAGCCTAATGTGACACTCATTCCCCTGCAATTCTGTATCATTTTCTTAGAACCAAATTTTAAAAACCTCTCGTGTACTTTTCGTACTTCTGAAGAATATCTTTGGATGGCTAATATGAAAAAAAAAACATGAAATGATATATTAAATTATGATTGTGAGAGGGTTGATCTTCCTTCTGTGTTCATTGACTGCAGTTCAATTTGTACCTCATGAAAATTTGAATCTAGATTTTCAGTTGATAATATCGAAGCGGCGCTGCTTTTTTTTTGAATGTATACTGTACGGTGGATTGTATACGAGACAACGGCAAATTTATTTTTTAAATCACAATTCTTGCTAATGTTGAACAGGACTTGTCAATTTATTCTGGATTTTGCTCCACTTCGCGATGTATTTCGAGAAATTTAAATTCAACATAATCAAGCTGTATGTTTTGGGATATACGGAGTAACCCGAGAGTGCTGCGTCGATATCAAAATCGTAAGAAAATAAATAAATTTGCGCACGATTTTCGCCTTTCAGATGTTGTCATCTGCTATCCGTCGCTGTCTTCCTTTTGGAAATTGGAAAATTTGTGTCACAATTAACGTTTTCTCAGCAAAAAGATTTTATCTCAATAGTTTATTGAACCGAGAATCACAAAAAACCCGAATATTTGATAAGTTTTCTTTCTACCATTCTCAGATACTAGGGAAATATATAGTAAGTCAGTGCCATACCTATAAAAAACAAAGTCTGATTTAATATGACGGCTGCTTCGAATTTAAAACTTAATTTAAAAAAAAATTATTTAATGTAAGCTCTGCTAAGATTGGTAGCAGCAAAAATTTGCAATCAGAATGAATTCTTTTAGAAATTACAGACTTTCTTAAAGTTTGATAGCCACCTTTTTTGATTTTTCAAATTACAGCTGTTTGCAATTCAGTTTCTTAATTTCAAATGAGGTTTCTTTTTGACAGATTAAATGATTTATTTCAAAAGTTAATTTTAAGAGAGTAATTAAAAATACTGTAGAAGATTCCTAAAGATTTTTAAAACTAATAAAAGAGAAGATAAAAGATCTGATGGAAATTTTTTCTCTCTAAATTTAAGTTCCAGAGATTTTAGTATTCGTTGATAAAAATCTTATCAATTTAAGGACACACTATTCAGAAAAACAATGAAATGGCATAATCGCCTGCTTTTGATATCTTCAACGATTCCTTACACATACGAGGATCTATACTCAAGATAATAGTTCACTCTTTAAAATAAAAGTAATATTACGTAATTATTCAAGCAGATAAGAAAAATTATGAGAACGAGGATCAACAATCTTTGTTTTTCCACTTAATATAATATAAATCTTTGGTTATCTATCGTTACCTCTACTCGTATATCTTCAAACGATGAAGATCGTTATTCTACTCGTTTACTTAAATTATCACTTTATTTGTGAAAGTCTACTCTTCAACTAAATTTAATGAAATGTAATAGGCTAGAGCAGGCCTGCCCAGATAGAGGAAAATTTGGTTAAAATATTCTTTAAAATTATTAGCGCTTTTGGTCGTCTGGATCATTACCAAAGATCGGTCGAGCCCATTCTGAAGTTGCACACCAAGCGTAAGCTCGTGGAGAACCGCTGCATGGCGAAGTGGTGGAAAAGCGTCGTATGTACCCCGCGTGCGAGCGCTCGCCTACCACTTCCCCATGTAGCGGTTCTCCACAACTTGGGAGCCGAGCCTCAGCTCAGTGCGCAATTTCAAACTAATCACATCCGCTCTATGATGATTACTTATGCACGAAAGTTTTAAGCGAACTCATCCCAAAACAGAATGTGGAATGATGAGCGTCACATATCATACAAAATCGAAACATTACAAATTCTAAACTTCTGTCAAAATTTATCTTAATTTATTTGCGGCATGTTGAAAATTCAAACATTTCTAATTCAGCTATATTATATATTTGTTTTGAAGTTTTATTTTTCTGATTCATTAATAATAATAATTAATATAAATTGTGCTGAAAATCCCTGCTTTACAAATTTCGCCAATTTCGTAGGTTCCTTTCTAACAATATTTGTCGCTAGTTTGTGGACAAAGATCGCTACTTTAGCTTACAGTTTTTTCCGTGTAGATCGTGAGAAACAGGTACACGGTATTTTTTCGAGTTATAAATTTATAAGGCGTTGGAATAAAATGAAATACTTAAAAAAATTAAACAGTCCGACACTATGTTTTTGAACTCCGAAAAGGCGAGCTTCAAAGATACGAGCCCTCCACAGATACGAGCGCACGACTCCAAAGGAGAGAGCGGAATTTTTTCCACTCTATCCATTTTCTCATGGTATTTTCAATAAATAAAACGAAAATGAAAAGCACAGAACATATATAAATGGTGGAAACAAATGTTTCAGGACTTTTCAGAAGCTGAAATTCACCGTTGAAGCTTTTTTCCCCATATCAAATCGTTTAGCTCAAATTGGTATTTTCTATTTTTTTATATTTTCGATAAATAAAATAGCAATAACAAGTCCTATCAAAGTAATCATTAGAAATATGTTAGGACATTTAAAAAACTACGATTCCTTCCTGAGACTTTTTCCCCATTTTGCGTGGGTTATCTCAAAATTTAAATTTTCGTCTTTTTTCACGAACTCGTTCCTTCTTTTTTGGGCCTATTTTTATTGTGAAAAACGGTGAATTTAAAGGTCCGAAAATTTTATCTTACATAGTTTTAACACAAAATGGAATTTTTGATTTTTCATTATTTTTTGCACAATCAAAAATTGAATTTCCGATTTTTCAACAAAATTCCCAAAATAAGTATGATAATCTCGTTTTGCTTTCAAACAGCAACGTTTTTCTTCAATTGGCTTTTTGTATATCAGGCAATGTTTGGCTTAAAATTTTCATTTTCAATTGATTGTTACAATTTTGTAAATGCTATAAACTCTGATCACTTTTTTTGTCGTAAAAAGTCATAAGGATAAATTGTTTGGCTTTCAGAGTACTACGAAAAGATGTACATAAAATGTTTAAATCTTAATAAAATTGTTTTAACAATTTTAAAAATGCTCTAACAATTTAAATTTCCTTCTAAACGAGCTGATCCACGAACTAATTCTTTCTTTTAGGACCGTAAGAAAGACAGACAGACTGACGCCCACACCACATACTTTCTCAGTCATAAATTATGAGAATGTAAGAAGCTTTAACAATACCGCAAATTAATGATATGTAAATTTGTTATCTCAAATATATCTGCTGGGAGTCAGTATCGTTTTTAAATTAAGGTTGCTACACTTGTCCCGCCTTCTTTGTAAGTGTAGCGTTATTTAAGAATTATGAGCGTTTGAAAATTACGATCATCACGACTGCCGAAGGTCTACCGACTCACGCGTTGCTTCTTTTAATCAGCACGGTAAAGGGCCCGTCTGATAACCCCGCTGCCGCTGGGTCAAATATTTTTTTCCACATTTTTTTTAATCTTGGCATCGTAAATATTAAAAATAATAATTTTTAATGCTGCCCGGTGATTATTTTTTTTAACAGTGCAATTATTGAGAAATAAATATCAACATTTGCGTTTATAAAATGAGGTCGTTTTCGGAAAGCGTGATGTTTCATATGATTTTTGGACTATTAGCACCCACAAATAGTTTAAGAACAATAAATAACGAACTATTTATAAAAAAAATTTAATCAACGGGGTAATTTACAATTATTATTTGACGTATTTACTTTCTGAGCAAAAAAAATGTCGACAAAAAAATGTGAACCAGCGGTAGCGTGGTCGCTTGGCGGGCCATTTACCGCTACATCGGCGGCGCTGTCTGAAAGCAGCCGCGCGTGACTCGTTAGACCTTTCCGCAGCCGCTGCGATTTTTAACCCTCATAATGCTTAAACAAGGGCTTACTTACAAAGAAGTCTGGACACTTGTCTAACTATTTTTGACCTACTATCGATTAAGTTTAGTCTGATCAAAAAGTCAGTGTCGCAGAAAAGACCTTCCTCTTGTAAGCAAGAGGAAAGAGGCATAGATCTTAGGGGTTAAGTTACTGCTGGGAATATAGGGATGAAGGCGGAAAATCTCAAGTAGAAAGAAAAAAGTGTAGGGAAAAGTAAGGAAGAAAAAAGGGTTTTTATATTTGATTATAGTTAAACATGACTCAGAATTACGAGAGGACAGCAACTGGTTTGGTAAAGGAATGTGCAACAAGAAAAACTGTCTTCATGATTCCCTTTTATTACAGTAGTCGGTGCAGCGGTAAGGAGACGTGGATCGAGTAGTAGGGCTGCAAATACAGATAATGCACGGACCGAAACTTTCGTTTTTCCAGAAGGAAGTCGCGTTTACATCCGAGTGGCTCCTCACCATGTTCTTAGTGGGCCTCTTAACCATGTACCACCTGACATAGAAAATCAACGAGAGTTCGTTTATGTACTACTGAATGAAAGAGACATTTACACTGCATATCTTCGTCCTCAGGATAACAATATAAATTTAAATAATAATTACAACAACGTGTACTACGTATTAGAAGAAATGTGGAAAAAAGCACCCCTTCCAGAATTCCCGTGTTTTATAACAAGACCAAATATGACGGGTGTACAAGCAACTATTCAACCTTTTAACCATGAAAATCCAATGTATGGAATATCGCGCATTTATTTTACAGGGCCAAATGGCAGCTTTCGTACTATGGGAGCGATACATGACGCAGGAGCTTTTCGTCCTTCCTGGGCTAAAGATTAAATAACAAAAAGATAATTTTCTTTGCAGAGCATTTTTCGCCAATCATCGTTTGACTCCCAAGATCATAATTATCTGTCCATTCGAATTATTTTCATCTCCTTTCAACGTTATTTGTCAAACAGAACAGATAGCCTCTAATTTGTTTCGCTCATCATAAATGATAAAAATCTCGCATGTGATCTAAAAGTAATTCAAAAGTATCACTCGCTTTGGTTTGACCTTATACGTGTACCCGAATCAGATCATTAAGAATTTAAAAATTGATCATCCAGTGTAACCCGTTAAAATTCTCTTGCTTTAGATAACATTTTTGTTGCATATAAACATAATATTCATTTATGTATCCTGTAATTCCTGTAATGATAGGGCAAAGTGAATGTAACTGAAAACATATTTTACAATGTTGAATAAAAACATTATTGTCTGAAAATTACTCTGTTTAATTTTATCTCACTCAACTGTGTTATAATCCTATATAAACATACAAAGCAGTATTATTAATTTTTCCTTACTTTTTGGCATATATTTCAAAAACATTTTAGAAACGACTTATCTTCTAACTGTCCTCACAGAATTTCATTTTTTTACAATAATTTAACAATAACGAATATTTTATCTAAGCTTTTTGATACATATTTTATAGAAATACATTACGTCTTGTATTATTTTTAAAACCCGATTGGTTTCCTTTCGCTTATCCCTGCAGCGTAATCTGGCTCAAATCTTTTTGCTGTGAATCTATTTCATTGACTGTTTAACGAATTTTATGCAGATCTAGTCCTGTCCTATCTTATATATAAATTCTAGCTTCTCCAGTAATTTCGGTTTTTATTAATAGGGTCAAGTGAACTATATGCTGCGCGATTTCTTAAATTCTTTTAGTGTTTCAAACTCCTGATTGTGGTAAAGTAGAGGTGTCTCTCTGAAAACATTCTTGAACAGAAGTATTATATCTTGATAATAATTTATACGATATGTTAAGGTTTTATTTTTATATATTAGAAAGGTTGTCAAAGAACTGACGCAGCGTCGGTGAAGGTGATAAGTCGTAGTGGGGTTACCCCCATAAACATAATTTTTTCCAATTGAATGAAAGGGCGGAAGCCATCGTCCTCGATTTTTAATAATGATGACTAGATTTCGAAATATAACTCTATGCCTGCTTTGAGAAGTAAGATTTTTTCTTCAACTTTTGACCTTTAACCCTCGAGCGATCTGACGGTTCGCGTTTTTACTCATACCAACAAAAGACATATTTACGAGTTTAGAGGTTGAACCCTTAAAGATCGCTTTGCTTACTTTTCTTAAGAGCAGAAGTGTATTATCCCTTTTGATCCCACTGACTGTCGCTAAGTATATTTGAGATTCTGGTAGCAGCTGCACATATTCCATTACAAAGATGTTGAGTGCGATGCTTCCGCTGGCTTAAATAATAGCAGTCGCGGAAGTTTTAAAGGCGAGACTCACATCCGCACTTCAACCACGTTGTACAGTACAATAAATATTGTGACTTTGACTTCCCACCAACAGGTTGGCCGAGCCAGTCCGTCAACGGTCGTATTTCTGTGAAAGATTTTTGATAAGAACAATTACATAGATGCAATTTCCTCTTTCTTCCTTTCTTTAATTTATCCATGTAATGTCATACTCGAGAAACAAGTTGCGTCCGTTGCTTTTGAAATTTAGGATAGCATGTTTTTTGTATGTATTATGATAATTTAATAATAATTCATGTTCCTACTTGTAATGTTGCTCATCTATTAATATTTTTACCCAAATTTATTGTTTGCATCAAGGACCAGTCTGCGTTATGTCTCTAAAACTAATCAACCTGAACAAAAATTTCTGCTTTCACATCATCTTAAAACCAATCGCTAATATCTGTTGATTCGAGAATAACTGATTATTGGTGTTTAAAAAAATTTATTTTGTCAGGCATTTCACCATCTAATAAGGCTTTGCATTTACCAATCAATATTTTGAATGCTCGTGCTTCAAATTGACTATAGAACCGGGCCTCATTATATTCTGAAAAGCCGTTTGCAATTCCTCCTAATGTATATATTCTATCTCTATCTCTTTTAATGCTACCTACATTTACCTTCTGAAAGCTTATATTTTTCCGAGTTATTGCTTTCCAAATTTTAATTTTTGTTAAAATGTTCGTTTTCTTGCTAACTGACGATTTTTTTTAGTTTCCGTATTTGTTCAACATTTCTAGGCATTTTAACGTTTTATTAGAAAACTTTAATGAATAAGTTTAATTTTATTTATTTTAAAAAGTTTTGTTGATTTTCGTAAAATAATAATAGTTTTACATACTATTTACTCAATTAACTGATTGTAATCGAAAGTATGCTGAAGTCCTAATAGTAAATCGGAAGTAATAATAACTAAGCATTCTATTATATCCAGGTGCAATACCAAACCATTAAATGTAGACTGCTTTTTTGATGGCGTCTAATAGAACAATTTAATACACCTCATCAAATAGCTTCATGATATTTAAATCATTCCAAACCAATAATGACTTTCCACTAAGAATATTTCTGTAAGGGAATCAAAAGGAATTTTACTCTTTATCTGTTTCTAGAAAGCAACGGCTGGAGCATTAAAGAAATAATCAAGACTTGAGAACTATAACCCATTGACTTTTTAATGCAATCACCAGTAGCTACATGAGAATTTTTTGTGCAAATTCAGAAAAAAAACATCACATTGTAACATTATATTCCTATTAACCAGGGATTACTTTTGATCTTTTCCAATATTCTTATTCAACTTATTTATTATTTCAGTTGACTGGTTTTAGAAAAAGATCTTGAAAGTTACAAGAAATTAAATTAATTTTTGGTAAAAGTGGTATAGCATTTTAAACTTATCTTAATGATATTTATTTTTATTGAGAGGTTCGTTTAATTTGCCTTTACTTTTTCCTGCCCAGTAAATTGCAACCAACAATGTGAATTGGTTCCAAT
>JAAAKG020030236.1:0-19653 GCA_010014905.2 Druon quercuslanigerum
ATCTATTTAAAATCTCCTGTTCAACTACACGACCGTCTGAAATTATGAGATGGATTGACGCAAGCACCATTAAAAATCACTGCTGGCTTTGAACAACGATATCTCAGCGAAAAAAAATGATAGAGCATTTAAAAAAAAAAGCAGTTGGAAAGCGTATGAAATTCCACGTCTATTATTGCCAAACAGATTTTTTTGATATTCTGAAGAGAATACAGCCCGTGATAAGATTTAAGAAAATTCTAGATTTTCTACAATTTTGTACCTCGACTTCAACTTTTAGCATGACCTAGGAAAATTGTCTCAAAAATCTGAAAATTATATAACATAGAGCCTAAAATTTTATCTTTTATTTGAGCCGAGAAGACTAAAAAAATCTTCTTCGGTTCCCGAGATACGATTAAAAATGTTCAATCATATCTGAGTTGAGTTTCAGTCTACGATCACGGTTCTCGGCCGGTCTGCTGCTCGCCTCCTTCGTTGAGGCAGGACCGAATAGGCCACGCACATAGGTGGTGCTTGATTGGGGCTCTCTTATGCTTTTGATTCTGCTCATCAGTAATTTTCATTTCAAAATATCGTATATTTTTAAATTATTTATTGTTTTTACTCATTATTTACAATTATTTTAATTCAGAATGATCCCCATATTTAAGAATAAAAAAATGATAAACAGTTTTTTTTATTTTTTATAATTGTTATCAACTAGAATATTATTAAAAATGTTGATACATTATTACGAGAGTGAAACATTTTAAAACGAATTAAGCAGGTAAATTTTAAATAAATTAGTTATATGATAAATACTTACAAATATTAAAAGTGAATAATAATGAAATTTTTAAAATAAATTAAATATAAAACAGTGCGTAGGTGTAATGAAAATTATATTTTCAATTTCTAAAAAGTATTTTATTATTTTCCTTCGCACAAATATTTTTCTTACACAAACAACTCGCTCATTATTTAATTTTTCGATGATCAAAATTAGAAAATAAATAGGAAAAAGTATATGTACTAATTTCAAGAATTTTCAGAGCTGTCATTGATGCGAATGGTGGCTACTTCGAGGAGTCTCGTGTCTAAAAAGTTGATTTCTTGAATTATATCAGAATAATATATTAAATGAGTTACATTATTAAAACTTTTAGACTGTTTTTCATATAAAAAAGTTATTTATATTTTTTACATAACTTTTATCCATTTTTGTTTTTCAATGAGGAGTTGCTAGTCTCGTTAGTAAATTATACTTATTTGTATACATAAAATATAATTTTCATTGCACCTACGCAATTTTGTAATTTTGATCGTCGAAAAATTAAATAATCAGCGAGTCGTTTGTGTAAGAAAAATGTTTGTGTAAAGCAAAATAATAAACTACTTATTTGAAATTGAAAATATAATTTTTATTACACCTGCACACTATTTTATATGTAATTTATTTTAGAAATTCCATTATTATTGACTTTTAATATTTTTTAGTGTTTTTCATATAAATAATTTATTATAAGTTAGAGGCTTAATTCGTTTGAAAAATAGTTTACTCTCGTAACAATTTATTTACATTTTTATTAATATTCTAGTTGATAAAAATTTTAACAAATAAAAATAACTGGTTATAATTTTTTTATTTTTTAATATGGGGTTAATTCTGAATTGAAATAATTGTAAATAATTAAAACAAACAATAAATAATTTTAAAAGTTTACAATAATTTGAACTAAAAATTACTGATGAGCAGAATTTGATTCATAAATCAAATCGATAACGTTTGATAATTGTTTAGCCAAACTTAATTAACAAATGCAGTTTCTGTCTTTTTTTGGCACCAACTTTGTGCGTGGGCTATTTGGTTCTGCCTCAACGAAGGAGGTGATCAACAGACCGGCCGAGATTCATGATCGTCGACTAAAACTCAACTCAGATACGATTGAAGATTTTTAATCGTATCTCGGTAACCGATAAAGATTTTTTAAGTTTCTTTGGCTTAAATTAAAGGTAAAATTTTTTTCTCTTACTCGTATGATTTTCAGATTTTTTCCACAATTTTCCTAGGTCATGCTAAAAGTTGAAATCAAGGTACAAAATTTTAGAAAATCTAGAATATTTTTTTTAACTTATCACGTGCTGTATTCTCTCCAGCAGATCAAAAAAAATCTGCTTGACATTACTAGACGTGGAATTTTTATGCCTTCGAACTGTTCTTTCAAATGTCATATTTTTTTTGCATTGAGTTATCGTGGTTCAAAGCCAGCAGAGATTTTTAATAGTGCTTGCGTCAATCGAGCTCATAATTTCCGACGGTAGTGTAAATGAAAGATAGTACTCGCAAACATTGCAATAACACCCGAAGTCATTATACAGTCATCCGGTACCGTTTTTGAATAATAATTTTTTGATACTCCCAGGAATTTTTAATTTTATATTAAGCAGTTGCGATAGAATGGTTGAGAGTCAAAGTAAAATTTAGATAAAGTATTAATAGTTGGAAAAACCATTATCAAAGGATAGCCATCTCTGTGAATCTTTCTCAAACCATAACATCTAGCAAGAATTGTGGCTTAAGTACTAATGCCAGTCATCTTATATCTTTTCCTAAAAGTCTTTTCTTTCTCCAATTTTTAATCATCCTAAAAGTGTATTTTTTAATTTTTTTAACGAATTTATATTTAATATATCAAAATTATCAGAATTGCAAAGTAACTTCTTTATATCCCTAACATATTTATTTTATACAAACAGTAATATTGCCGTTACCAGCATTCATGCTAATTATATCAAGGTTGCTTTTAAGGAAACTTGTCGCTATTATGAAACCTTTAGAAAACCTACCATGAATATTGCAATGTGCAAACAATTTTTAACAACAAATTGACAAGTGTAACTCCTTGCTTAGGAAATCTTGCTGATCTAATCTTTTTTCTGATTTAAATCTATCGATTTAAAGACCTATTTCGACAGGCTAAACAAGTTTTATTCTAGTATTATTAATTACATTTATCACTTAGATTTCATAAATCTTAATTTTCTTTTAATTTTTCTAGTTCCGATGTGTTCATGATGGATTTTTAGGTGTGCTAATAACCAGTTTTCCTCTTAACTCTCAACGAATGTTACAGATATGTTTGTAATGGGTTTTCATTTCGAACCTCATTTAATTCTCGGGTGTCAGAAAGAGAGCATCGTGGTTTTGGTGCTGTTCCTCTATGCTTGGGTATTTTCATTTTGACTTTTTTTTTATCATCAAAGGATTTTTGCCTTAATAAGGGTATAGTACCGAAACGTTGGTGTTTAATTTTCACAAATGTTTTTTTTTGTGATTTAATAATAATAAAAATAAAAAGACGAAAGAAATAAAAAAGAGAAGCAAGGGATTTGGTCGTTTACCTCCTCATTTTTCTTTAATCTTTTTCATTTTTGTCCAAAGGGAAAACATTTTTTTTTTTTATTTTTTAGCAAAAAATAATTTTTTTCTGTTCTAAAATTTCAGTAGGAACATTTTATAGTGTTTTTCCAAATTTAGTCGTCGGATTCTTGGTTTTGTTTTAAGGAATTCTGCACATTATTTTAATATTTAAAATAATAAGTTTTACAATTTCGATTAGTTATTTGTGAAATTTCTCAAATTTCAAAAACGCAGCATTGCACATTAATCATGTTTATAATTTCATATTTTATATCTATTTAATGTTCTCTTTTTAAATCATCAGGCTCCCGGTAAACGCTTCACTTATTTTTATTTGTTTCATACGAAATTTTTAAATAATAAATTTGTAAAAATTAAAATACCTTTTTAAAACAGGTTTATCCTGTAATTTTATATTAGTCAAAGGTTCAATTTTAATCATTAAAATTTAATGTATTCAATATATTCAGTTTTAAAGACGTCATAATAAAAACTCCTAAATTTCGATGATTTCAAAGATCAAAATTAAAATTTTTAATTTTTAATTTTTAAATATTCTAACTTACAGAAATTTTTCAAGTATATTATCATAAATATATATCATTTTTAATTTGAAAACTTTTAAATTAAAAGACACTTTGATTGTGAATTTTTCAAATAAGAAAACTTTTTAAGTGGAAAGTTCTGTAATTAAAAATTATTAAAAACTTGTATAATTTTTTATTTTAAAATTTCAAACTTGTATACTTTTGATTAATAAAATTAAAAACTTGCATAGTTTTTAGTTTTAAATTTTCAAAATTGAAAAAAATTTGATTTTGAAAATCTACAAATAAAACGTAATAAATTTCTATGATTTCGTAAATCAGGTGAAATTTTTAATTTTAAATCTTCTGAACTAAAAAAATTGTAAATATAAACAATAAAAAATACTAATAAGGTAATAAGTATACTTAGATCTCGCGCAACTTTTAATTTTAAATGGTAAAAATTAAAAAAAATTCAATTTTAAACATTTACTATTTAAATTTTTAGAATTTCAAGTAAATAAAATTGAAAGCTATTTAATTTAAAAATCGCGAAATAAAAATTATTAAATTTGGATGATATAAAGGATAATTGAATATGTAAATTGTTTAAAATTAAAGAAATATCAAATGTAAATCACAAAAATTAGAGAATTTACATTTTTAACTTAAAGCTTGCTAAATTTATATTTTTTAACCTAAAACTTGCTTAATTTTTAATTCTTCAACATAAAGCTTGCAAAATTTTTAATTTTTAATTTTTAAACCTGAAACTTTTTTTCTATCAAAAATCTGTAATTTTAAGTTGTGCAATTTGAAAAAGTTACAATTTAAAGTTCTTAAATTTGGAAAATATAGAAATGCAATTTCTATATTGAAATTCTAAATTTCCCAAGATATTTCAAATAAAGCATCAAAATTCTACAACTTTAAAGTTTTAAATTTAAAATTGCATAATTTTTAATTTTTAATTATAAGAATTAAAAATAATTGCTATTTCAAACTTGCACCTGTCAATGTTTTACAATATTAATTACAATTTAAAAAAAATTGAATCTGAATCCTAAAAATTATAGAATTACATACCTACATATTTATTTTAATTTTTAAAAGTTGAGAAATTTTTGATTTTAAAGATTGTAAAAATTGGAATTACTTAATTTAAATAATTTTTAAGATCAAAAGTAAAATGAGCAAATTCTATATTTTTTCTAATTCTATTTAAATAATCAAAA
Organism: Druon quercuslanigerum; assembly: GCA_010014905.2. Lineage (NCBI taxonomy): Eukaryota > Metazoa > Arthropoda > Insecta > Hymenoptera > Cynipidae > Druon > Druon quercuslanigerum. The sequence goes on from JAAAKG020030236.1 coordinate 5,166, forward strand.
TCAATTAAAAAAGAGCATAATTTTGAAAGATTAATTTTAAGAATTCGGAAGAGTTACTATTGAAAACTACCCAACTTTGCGTATGCATAAATAAGAATTTTTGAATTTGATAACTGTACAGATTAAAAATAACATTAAAGCTGCTAATTTTCAGATTTAAAATTGAAAGATCGGCAATTTTGAAGAGCTACAATAGAAAATTCTAGAATTTCAAAAATATAGAATTGCTCATGAAAAAATTTTTAAGATTTATATTTTCAGAGATGGAAATTTTACTTTATGGTTCTGTAATAGTTTTATTTTGAAGATTTACAATTGGCAGCTCTTTAATTTTCAAAATATATAAGTAAAAATTGATACATTTTCATGAATTTAGAAATCAAAAGACAAATTTTAAATTTTACAAATTGAAAAAAACTACTAATACAATTCTTTAAATTTGTATAATTTTAATTTGTAAAACGTAAAACATGCATTATTGTCCAAAAACAAAAAGACAATTTAAAGAACAGAAAATATAAACATTCTTAAATTTTGATGATTTTGAAAATGATAAGTAAAGAATTGGTTTCTAAATGAGTCAAATTGAAAAGAATTTCATTAATTTCGAACATTTTCAAAATTAAAAAAAAATTGTTTTAAAGATGTAAAACCTAAAATTTTGCTCATATAAAAATCTAAAATTAAAAACTATATAATTTAAGAACAAGCAGAAAAAATTCCTTAATTTGGAGGATTTCGACGCTCGTTTTAATTCCGAATCTTTCAAATTTAAGCGATTTCAAAGGACTTGTAAATCTTAAAACTTGCATTATTTTTATTTGTAAATTTCCAATATTAAAAAGCCTTTATTCTTAATGCTTTTTAAAACTCATAGTACGGCAATTTTGAACAGATATAATTCAAAGTTCTTAACTTTCGATAATACACAATTGCACACAAATCAAAGTTTTGATTTTATAATTTAAAGGTATTAATTTTTTTTATTTGAAATTAATTTATTTTAAATTAATTAATTAATTTGTATTTCTTTAAATAGATTAATTTTCAAATCAAAATCGGTTCAATTTTAAAGACAGAAGATTGAAAGTTCTACAATTTTGAATAGATATCTACAATTAAAATCCTACAATTTTTATCACTGAAAATTTAAGGTGAAGCTAATCTAAATTTTCTAATATCCTAAATTTTAAAAATTGAAAAATCTACAAGTTTAATCAATCAAAAATAAAACTTCTTAAATTTCGATGATCTGAAAATCAAAAGTCAAAAGAAAGGTCTAGTTTCTTAACCATTATTTTGAGACTAACATTTAAACCACAATTGAAAATAAAAATTTAATTATATTTCGGTCAAACTATGCATAGTAATAAAAAAATAAATCGAAAAAAATTGTTCATCCAACGAAGATTTAATAATTTTTAAAATTACAATAGTTTAAAATCTGAACTTAGCTAACAAATTATTAAAGTCGGAAAACTTTTAATATTGTAAGATTTTTAAATGACGTATATTTTTTATATTATAATTACTGATATACATTTTCTCCTACCTTTTTAGGTTTTTTTTCAAATTTAAGAATTAACTTTATTTTCAGCATTAGGCTCCCAATAAACGCTTGACTAAATATCCAGGAAATGCGTAAATGGCACAAGCTACAAGAAGTATTAGAAGAAAGAAAGCAAAACAGCAAAGTATCCTCCACTTGTAATAGCGGCAAACCACGAAACAGCAAGCTTTCCACGGATTTCGGAACCAGGAAAAAGACGTATCAGGTCGGCTGAAATAAAAAAAAAAATCATAAATTTATTAAAATTAATTATCAATTCAATTAAAATCATTAAAATTAAATAACTACTTTCAAAAAAGCGCGATCTGCGCGCTTCTTTTATATTACTTATTTTCATCGACAACTTATGCCGGGTATTTAACATTTAAAATTTGCCAATTTGTTTCATTTTCCATATTAATTGTTTAAACAAATACCATTTTTAAATTATTTTTGGAATAGGTGTCAATAGAAGATTTGCAATTGAAGATTCTTCCATTTTTAATGTTCATAGTTTAAAATAATGCAATTTTGAATGTTTTTTATTATTAAATTTTAAAGATTTATTATCCATAACTCTTCAATTTTAACGCTTTTGAATAAAAATTTACAAATTTTGGTAATTTCCGAAATCACAGATTGAAGTTTTAAATTTCGAAAATGAAGCATCAAACTTACTAAATTTTGTTATTATGACACTTAAAAATTGCATTATTTTTTAATGTTTATTTTCGAAATGAAAAATACTTTAATTTTCAAAAGTTACAACATCAAATTTATTTGTATTGTTAATTTAAGTTTAATTTATGACTATAATATATATTTTATTAAAATTTTACTTATTTTATTAATTTAAAATTTTAAAAGATTAACACATTATATTTCTGCTAATTAGAAGAGCCAAGATTTAAAAATTTTCAATTAACTGTATACAGAAAATTCTTAAATTTTGAAAATCACAAACTGAGTTTGGAGTTCTGAGCATTTTGAACCAAAGAAATATGTAAGATTTACAACTCTCATAATTTCTAATTATAAATTGTCAAAATTCAAAAAGCCTGAATTTTAAACATTTACATATATAAACTGTTTAACATTTTAATTTTAAAAAAAATTTCATTGTTAAAAATGGAAATTTATAAATAAAAGTTTTCAATTTGAATAATATTGAAATTCGAAGGATAAGTTTTCAATTCTAAATTTTACAAAGTAAAGAAATTCCGCAATTAAAACATAAAAATTACAGAATTTTGCATTGCAAAACTTGAAAATTATTATATTGCAAAATTTTAAATATTTAAAATTAAAATCATTTTCAATCATCAGGCTCCCGGTAAACGCTTCACTTATTTTGGGGTCCGGTCGATACCACACATATCGAATCTACACATTAATACCGTCACGAGACAAATTTTTCTGATAAAAAGGCCTACATATTAAACTGGGCACATTAATGTCTATTTTATTGTTGCGCTCGATATTTTGGGAAACACTAATTTTTCCTGGTTAAAAAATCAACTAATTTTAAAAATTAATTTCTTAGTAAATGATTTGTTTTTTTTGTTCAAAATGAATTTTTTAAACTGAAAATGTGAATATTTTATTTCTGGTAAAAATTTATCTTTATTAGTTAAAAATTCAACTATTTTAGTAGGAAATTAAACTATTTGGTTAAAAATTTAACTGCTTTAAACAAATTAATTTATTTTGTTACAAATTTTGTAATGAAAAATGTTTAATTGAAAACTGATCTTTTTTATTAAAAACTTATATATTGGGTTGAAAATTCATGTTTTTGTTGAAGATTATTTTTCTTAGTTAAAAATTAAACTACTTTATAGAAAATGTAACTATTTGGTTCAAGATTGAACTATTAATTTAAAAAATTAGGTTCTTAGTAAATTATTTGTTTTTTTGTGACAAATTAATTTTTTTAAACTGCAAATATAAGTATTTCATTTTTGGTTTAAAAACTCATCTTTTTAAATTGAAAATATTTCTTTCTTATTAAATATTCAACTATTTTATCCGAAAATTTAACTGTTTATTAAGAAAATGTATCTATTTATTTAAAAAATTAAGTACATAATAGAATTTTTTTAATTCATATTATCAGGGGCAAAACTTAACTGTTTTGTGGAAAATTTATCTACTTTGATGAATATTCTTCTTTTTTGACAGAAAATTAATCTTGTGTTTAATAAATCTTTTTGGCTGTGAATTTATTTTTTTTAAATATTCGTCTTGTTTGTCAAATCCGAAAAGTAAAATATTCGTTTTTTCTTGCTGAAGCATATTTTTCCTAGTTAAAAAATCAACGATTTTGGTAGAAAATTGACCTATTTTGTCAAACATTGAAACCACTAATTAAAAAAATTAACTACTTGGTAAATAATTTGTTTGTTTATTAAAAATTTAACTTTTGAAGCTGAAAATGTGACTATTTAATTTCCAGTAAAAACTTATCTTTTTTAGTTGAAAATTCAACTATTTTAGTAGCAAACTCAATTACTTGGTTAAAAATTAAACAATTTTGGATTAAAAATTTAACTTTTTTGTAAAAAGTTATTGTATTTTGTTAAAAATTTGTTAATGAAAAATGTTTTATTAAAAAGTGATCTTTTCTATCCAACAATTTAAAGATTGTTTTGAAAATTCATTTTTTTGTTCAAGATTATTTTTCTTAGTTAAAAATTAAAATACTGCATAGAAAATGTAACGGTTAGGTTAAAAATTAAAATATTAATTTAAAAAATTTAATTCTTGGTAGAAAATTAACTTCTTAGGTAGAAAAGTCATAGTGTATCCAAGTATTTTTTTCAAATTTCGTCTGTATGGTTTGATTTAACTGATGCTAAATTAGTTTTTTTTTAAACATTATTTTTCGTAGATAAGAATTCAACTTTTTTATTAGAAAATTCAACTGTTTTTTTAATAAACCATTTAAGTTTTTTAATGTACCTACATGGTAGAAAAATTCGAAATTAAAACATAAAAATTACAGAATTTTGCATTGTAAAACTTTAAATTGAAAATTGCCAAAATGGAAAATCATTCAATTTTAAATCTTTAAAATTCAAATGCCTACAATGTTCAGAATTTATAATAAAAAACTATTCACTTTTTAAAATATATAAAAATAAATGTTTTTAAGCTTTGATGATTACGAGAGTCGTAAGATAAGTTTTCCGTTACGAACGTTTCAAATTCAAGAGATTTTGAATTTGAATCATCAAATTGACAGAATTTTCAATTATAAAATTTAAAACCTGCATAATGTTTAATTTTCAATTTTCAAAATTAATAAATATTTAATTCTTTATGTTGCATAAATCAATAATATTTATTAAGAAAATTTTTTTGAATTGTTTGAATTCGGAAACTTTTTAGTTCCGGATAATTTTTAATTTGACAATTTTATGTAGGGAATTTTTAAATTCAGTGATATTACAAACTGTCTGGCATTTCATTATCCCGGAATTTACCAATTTGGAAATATTATAAACTATTCGAATTATTTATAATTTCGGAAACACTCTTCTTCGAATGAAATTTTTTTTAATTTGACAGTGGGAAAAATTTTATGTCTTGGGCTTTCTCAGTAGAGCCCAATTTTCCATGAGTTTTTTTGAAGGTTTATTTTTGAAAACTGAAGAATAAAATATTTGAATTTTGAAAATTTGAAATTAAAACTGATTGAATTTTCGGATTTGCAATTGAACATTCTTTAATTGAGAACCATAACAATGACACCATTGATTAATTTTTTGGAAGTTTATTATAATAATAATAACAATTAATTTGGAAGCTTAATAATAAGTTTAAATATTATTATTAATTGATTATTTGATTAAATAGAAATATTAAATATCCTTTGAAGCGCCTGACAAATTTTTAAATAAATAATCTAACGTAAGCTGGTGAATTATAATAAATATGTGAAAGAAATTATTATAAACATTAATATTGAGAAAAATATGAAAAGAAGAGGTAATGAAACAATATTCAAGCTTTACGTCACACATGATCAGTTGTTCTACTCCCCCTATTTTTCCGATCAATGCCATCTATTCAGGTCATAAAGTCAGGTTTTCAATCATTTAATATTACTATCATTCTTCGACGTAACTTCCAGTAAATTCAAATCGATCAGAGAAGTTACCTAGAAATTTCAAGCTCGATCGAAAATTTCACAAGACTTGCAAATTTCTAAATCAAGTTTAGAAACTTGGTCTCGTGAGAATTACAATTTGCAGTTGACCGAAGAGGATTGATTGAAAGATAGCTGCAGGGATAGAAGTATGAAGTCTACAAATTCAGTTCGGTACTTTCACCCAAATCGCAGACTGACATTTAAATAAAGATAAAATTCCTATGAGCATGAAACCCTATTTTTAGAATTAATTACAAACTTATTTCAGAGTGGAGTGAAAACCAATTTTATTCTTGGTTTGATATTGAATTATGATAACGGTCATGTCAGTTACAGCCTTTTTTGATGAAAATATTAAATATTACGAAGGAGGATTTCTCCTTAATTGAATAAAATATTCAAGCTCCAGGATTAGGGGTAAGTCGGAAAAACTCGAAGTAATTAAATTAATTGTCCAAAACATTTTAAAAAGTTTCTTTGCAGCATGAGGAACAAATTTAAAAAACAAATGTAAAACAATTTCTATTTATTGTGTAACTCAATAACATATTTTATAATATTAAATTGTTGTAAATAAAAATTAGTAGAAACTAATAATCCTTTAGATATATCTACTTAAAACTAAAAAAATCTTTGTAGTCACTTTACAGCTAATATGCTAAAATATTTTATTTAAAAAATAAGCTATTCAATTTAATACTTATCCTTATAAAAGTCGCAGCCCGCAGAAATAACCCCGTAGTGTCAAATCTCCCTGGCCTAATCTTCCATAACAAAACATTACTCCTAATTCCTAAATCCTAATTCCTAATTTCTAATTTCTAATTCCTGATTTCTAATTCCTGATTCCTAATTCCTTATTCCTAATTCCTAATTCCTAATTCCTAATTCCTAATTCCTAATTCCGAATTCCTAATTCCTAATTCCTAATTCCTAATTCCTAATTGCTAATTCCTAATTCCTAATTCCTAATTTCCTAATTCTTAATTCCCAGCGCAAAAATTTATAACTAAAAGTTAAATCTTCCTGACTAGATCTCTCCAGTACTAAAAATCAACCAGAAGTGGAAAATTTTATTTTCAAGCATCCTCCAGCCACACAAAAATTCTCTTCTGCCCACAGTGGGGCAAAAAAACCATTCGTGGACAAATTGATGTTAAGAAGACAATTATTTTCCGATCTGAATTTTTTTTAATAAAAACTAAAAAATTTCGTATCGAACACTTATTGTCCATTTTTAATTTTGTTTAAATAAAAAAATTTGAATAATAACAATCAAAATAAAGTTGAATTTTGCAGTATACTAATTTTTCTAAACTGCTTATTCTATCAAAAACACCTAGACAACTTAGTGCAACTATTGAAAAAATATGTCTAATAGCAAAGTAAATGTTAAAAAATATATTGTATTTTTTATAAACAAATAAGTGAATGAAAACGGTTTCATGTGGATTGGCAGTGATTCGTTACTTGATTCGCATCAAATTTGAACATTTTATAGACAAAAAAAGTTTTTTAATTAAATTAATAAAAGTTAAGAATCAATTTGTTGTTTTAAAATCCTTTTTTTATAAACAAATATCCGTATCAGATACTTTTGAGGATATAAATAAAGTTTTTCTATAAAATCGATCATGTATAAGTTGGAAATAAAACCTAAGTGTAATATTTGGCCACAAAATAAAAATTAGTAATGTTATGAACTATCTTAATTAACAAATTCACTATTTGGCTATTTCTTAAGGTGCAAACCTGAATTTTCTTTGCAATTGACTGTGAATAACTTACGTCTAAATTTTGAAGAACATTTTTTATGACAACAAAAAATTTATTATTGTAAAAAACAAGTTTTTAAACAACTTTTTAGCATTTTATGTATTTATAAATAAAATACAATTTTTTTCACGGGATGCATTATTTGGCTATTTTTCAGCATTTTAACTTTTTCTGTGAAATCAAGTGTTAATAACACACAATTCTGCTTTACTGATATCTGATCATTTTATTAATACTGAATCCGATCATTTTATCGTAGTAGATTATTTTTAAAATAAACCGATCAATTCCTTTAGTCGAAAAAGAAAAGTAATTTGTAAATCAGTTTCTTTCATAAATCATCTATTTTTGGCAAATATTATTGGTGAGTAATTTTGATTATATTCAACAAGAATAAGAAATCAGTTAACAAATGCATTAGCTGAAAAATAGCCAATTAATGCATCTGTAAATTAAGTTTGGTTAAATAATTATCAAATTTTATCGATTAATATCAAGAAATCATTGCTAAATAACTGGGTGTTAATTCCATGAAAAAACAATATTTTATTTATAAATACATAAAATGATAAAAATTTGTTCAAACAATTGTTTACAATAATAAACTTTTTACTTTCATCAGAATTTTCTTAAAAATGTAGAAGTTACTTAGTTACAGTTAATTGCATCGAAAAAAGCAAATTTTTACCTGCAAATATTGCCGAATAGTGCATTTGTTAATTAAGGTAGTTTAAACAATTATTCACTTTAATTTAGGGACTAAATATGATACTCAGATTTTATTTTTAAATAATACATGATCGATGCCATAGAAAACATTTAATTTATTCCATCGAAAATATCTGATATGGATATTTGTTTAAAAAAAATTGCTGTTAAATAACAAATTATTCATTAGCATTTATTAATTAAAAAAAAACTATCTTTGTTCCTAAATTATTTAAATTCACATATTTTTTGGATAAAGCTTACAGCTTTCTAGGAATTTTTATTTGAATCAAAGCATTTTATAAAAACCGCTATATTTTAAAAGTCAAATTTTTTTCATTGTTTTTTATTGATTAAAAAAAAAAGTTCCGCTAACAAGGAAGGTACTCGACGTGTCCTTCGCCAATTTGATTCTCCCTGATATATGTTGCAGTGCTTGAAAATCTAAGAAACACATTTTTTTTATCTGTGTGAAAAAACTTTAAGGGGGTGAAACAGCCCCTCAAAGATAGGGGTCTCAAGTCTTGATTGTATAGTTTTGTGTACAAAAACCAAATTGATTGAATTGATGATTAAATGAACGTAATTTTCTCAAAAAATAAAAAATAAACTAAGGGGTAAACCACCGCTTTATATATTTAAAGTTGGGCTAAAAATGTATAAATTCGCGGAAAAAAATTTGATAAAAATATATTTTTCACTTGAGACAAAAATAAAGTTGACGTGTTTCGCGAAAAAAAATTTAAAGGAAAATTAATGGGGGTATCCACCCTTAAACTTTTTTATTTTTTGCCTATGATAAGATATACTTTCCATGCACACAAAATTTAGGAAATTATTTTTATAGCAAAGCTAGCGAAACAGAGTCCATTCCACATAAATAAAAAAATTTGGCGGGGGTAATCCACCCCTAGATATTTTTAAATGTGTTGAAAATGGCTACATTTGAAGGAGAAAAATTTAAAAAAATATATTTTGCACCTGAAACAATAATAAATGTGGATTTCGAAAAAAAAAGTTTTGAATTAATTGGGGCTGCTACCCCTAAACACCTTTTATTTTGTATATATGATAATATATACTTTCCGTACACAAAGACTATTGGAAAACAAGTTTCAGAAGGAAGGATGTAGAATAGTATGAATCTAAAACATGAATAAAAAATTACCTGGGGATAAACCACCCCTAAATATTTTTAAATACGCTGAAAATGGTTGAATTAATAGGCAAAAAATAATTCTAAAATTATACTTTGCACATTCATAAGGGGAAAATAAGAAATATACATATTTTGTACTTAATGGGGGTAGCTACCCTTGAACAATTTTTATTTTGTGTGTCTTATAATATATACTTAGGGGGTAAACCACCCCTAAATTAGGTATAAAATTTAAAAATTATTTTTAAATTGAGCAAAAAATCCGATGAAAATACTTGTTGCACACAAAAAAGAGGATGAAGGTATTTATATATTTTTAAGAAAAAAAAGAGCATTAAAGACCATTCAATTTTTTTTACAGAAAAAAACCATAATTTAATTAAAAAGCATACATCGCTAATAGAACAAAAATAATTCGTTCTTGTTAAATTTAAAATGCAGTAGACTCTACGACACTTCTCGTTTTCGGGGCTTAACTCTGAACTCAAATAGATACGACTAAAGGTTGAATATTTTCTGTTGTTGCTGTTGAAATATTATTATCTATTTTTTAAAATATTAGTTTAATTTTAAAAAATTTAAATTTTAAAATTATTCCAACAGAAACGACATGAAAGGTTTAACATTCGAAAATAAAAGGTAATTCATTTAGAACAGATCGTATACCTTAAAATTAATTAAAATTTAAAAATAATGCGCGCAATGTTTAATTATCGAGGTTAATAATGTGAAACAATTTAGGGGTAGTTTCCCTCTTTCATGCTCTTTTTTCCTAAAGTTACATAAATATCTGCATCCTTTCTTTTGTGTGCAACACGTTTTTTCTTTGGATTTTTTTGTTCGAGTTTAGACATATTTTGCAATTCTATAATTAGGGGGGTATTTTACCCCCATGTAATTTTTATATTTATGTTGCACTTCCTTCGTTCAAAAATTATTTTCTAAATTGTCCTTATGTATGAAAAGTATATATTATTATCGAAACCAAATAAAAAATATTTAGGGGTAGCTACCCCCTTTGTTAACATTTTTTTGGCGAAACATGTCAACTTTATTTTTCTTTTAAGTGCAAAATATATTTTTTAAACACTCTTTTCTCAATTATTAAGCAATTTTCAGCGTACTTAAAAATTTTTAGGGGTGGCTTACCCTCACGTAATTTGTTTATTCATGTTGGATGGACTCTATTATACTTCCTTCGTTATAAAACTAATTTCCCTTTTTTGTTGTGCATAGGAAGTATATCTTATAATGGGCGCAGAAAAAAAAGGTTAAGTGGCTCCCATCCCCTTTATTTTTTTAAATATTTTTTTGTCGTAACACATCAACTTTATTTTACTCTCAACTGCAAAACATATTTTTTAAAAATTTTTTCGTGCAAATTTAAACATTTTTAGAACAACTTTAAATATATGTAAGGGTAGTTTACCTCCTTCATTTGTTTGTTATTTTTTTTAGAAAATTATGTTATTCGTCTTTTATCACGAGGAAACTGATGCAGTAGGTTTATTCGAAATAAATTTGGTTTTTGTACATAAAACTATACAATCGACACTTGAGACCCCTATCTTTGAGTGGCTGTTTCACCCCCTTAAAGTGTTTTTTCCAGATAAAAACAACCTGTCTCTGCTCAGATCACCCCCACAATCGATAGACTTAAAAGTCACCCCCAAGTGTCAAATCTCCCCTTCCTATTTCGACAACCCTAACAATCACCCCTAAGTGCAATATACCTTTGTTGAGGTCTCCTAGACACAAAAATCAACCCTTAGTGTTAAATCGGCCACCCCTCTCTCCCCAGCCTCGAAAATCACCCATAAGTACCAAATCCACCTGTTTAGATCTCCAAAGACACAGAAATGACCCCTTAGTGTGAAATTCCTTTCTACAGCTCTCCCCAACCCCAGAAATAGCCCCAAAGTGTCAAACCCACTGCCTCAGCTTCCCCTGTCGCCTTAAATCACTATTAAGTGTCAAATATACTTTTCCATCTCTGCACGACATTTTTATTATTCTAAATATGTTTTTAAATTCAAATTATCGAACTTCGAGATCTATCGATTTATCGACTATCGTTCTTATGGATCGAATGGGAACTGACCGTCAGATGACCGATTTCCGGTAATCTGAGGCTCAGCTGACCGGACGAGTGGGAAAAGTGGAAATCATATAATTATGCGAAAAATTGAATTATTATCATAGATATGAACTAAAGAAAACATTTGTATTAGTAAAATAATTTTTTTTAATGAAGAAAAAGCAATAAATATGTAAAAAGTGAATATATCTAGTTTCTTTCAACGAACATAACCTACTAAGCTTAATATTTTTCAAATCTTTAAAACTAAGTATGACATTGTGTTAGTTTGGTGATCAATTAAATTGTATAAAATTCAGTTTGTAGTATTTTCTTGATGTAGGAGAACCTAACCTGTATGAATAAGTGCCTGTGTTTGTTTAAAGGTTGGCTAATGGCCTACGCTGACCCACCTGAATTGGAAGCGAAGTGTTTACATTAAAAAATATAATATTTAACCAATAAGATTATTTTATACTAAAAAGACAGATTTTCAGTTAAAAAATAATTTTGAACTAAAGGAAAAACTAGTTTTCAGTCAAAGAGATAAATTTTAAACTAAAGTGATTAATCTTTAAAAAAATAATGTTTAACAAAGTTGTTTGAGTTTCAGTAACGTATTTCAATTTTCAATCGAAAAATACGAATTATTGCCAGCAAATATAATAGTTGAATTTCAAATAAAAATGGTCAATATTCAGAAAAATGTGTTACAGTTGAATTTTAAGAGTCGAAATCATTTTCTACCCAAAGAGATGAATTTTCAATCAACAAAGGTTTTTCAGTCAAGAAACAAAACAAAAATTTAAATAATTTTCTACAAAACAGTGCATTTGTTAACTACCGAATTACGTGTAATATTGATAAATATAATATTTTTATACACTGAAAATCTAGTTATCTTTATTTTGTTAAGAATAATATATAACATATTTATTTAGTTTCCTGAGAGATTCAAAAAGTAAAAAAAACTCAAAAAATAAAAGCCTTATACTACAATAAAAAGTTAAATATATTTTCGACAGTTTAAATATATAATTAACGAACTATGATACACGTTTTACCAGTCGCAGCAACAAACTCTAATTTGATTTTTTTGTTATGCTATTTTCACCTTTTTTTATTATGCTCTAAACTACATTTTTATTAAATATTCTCACTATTTCAAAATTTATATTTGAAAGTTTTGTCCTTGATTTATAGAAATTTACAATCACAAAAATTTGACAGCAATTCAGACATGGAATCAATGCCACTTGGGAGAAGATTAAACTGTAAAAAATGGTAAAAAGATGATTCTGATAATGGACAAAAATGTACAATCTTAATGAAAGTATTCAATACTTTTTATTGATTTATATTTATATTTTCCTGAAAGAAACAAATCGTATTTGGCATACATTTGTGTGTTCATTCCGAATGATTTTTGTAGGCTATATCTCACTAAAATCACACAAATCGAAAAAATCATCCGTCTGACAAAATTTTCATCTTGAAAATATGTAAAAAATTGTTCCTTTTTTGTTTTCATGTTACACTATTTAGTAAATAACATTTCAATCACTATTTATAAGATCATTTCCACTTTTTCCAAAAAATCAGGTGAGACATTCAGATGACGGAAAATCGGTCAGATGACCGAAAAGGTAGGTGTCATTAGCCCTCACTCATTATCTCTACATGGAGAAAAATAGTCAAACTTTGAGTGTCAAAATTTAAATGGGTAATTTAACCTTCAAGAATATATCATGTACAATCCATAATTTGTTATCTATGGTCAAAGAGATTCTCATTTAATTTTCAACTTGAGAATCTGCAGAGAATCAGTCTTAATGACAGGGATTGTCAAATCGACACTCTAGTATGGTCAGGTTGAATACCCGGTCTTAACTTCTTTTGAACTCACGGGTGTGTGAAACTTACTATCAGGGATAATTAGTCCGGGAGCGGGCAATGCTTTCGCATGCAATAATAAGTCCAAGGATAAAAAGGTGTTATTCTTATGTATTTTGAGCCACTGGATCCGAATATACCCGTCGTTTTTTCGAAGAAGTGGTGAGTTTTGTTAAAATCGCAATTTTTTAAACAAATTATGAAAAAAAACTTTTTTGATCTAAACAATTTTTTCCTAGATAATATGGCCTATTTCAAGACGAAAAGGTTAACTACTGGTTACCTATTGAATATTTCTGAAATTTGAAAGAACCTCATTATTCCTTGAAAGTTACTATAAAAGTTAATGTAATTTCACATTAGCGCAGGTCCGGTGGAGATACAATTTTCGCGACTAATGGTTAGAACTTTTTCGACGTGCACAACGCTCTTTTGCGCGCCTCCCCGCGAATCCACATGTTCTGGCTCGCGCGTAGTCGATATTTCGGAAATGGGTTTGAATTCGAAATAAATTTCAGTTTAAAAATAAGTTATTATTGATATCAACAATCTCTTTTTAGTGATCACTAAGTCGTGTTGGCAGCGATGCGCTCGGCGACGCGCGAATTGGATTCCGCGACAAAATTTGAATATTTGTATTCTAAATATCTAGTGAATTTTATCGCTAATATTATTTGTCATTTTTATTTAATTATTCCTAATTTTAATTTCAAATCGTAAAAGCTTACCTTAAAATTTTTGTAATTCTGATTTTTGCTACGTATAAAGACGTATTATGAAGAAGTTAATATGATAAATCATACCTTTGATAGATAAATCTTGATATAAAACAAAACTTTATATTTATTATATTGCAAAATAAGTTTCTAACAGGTAAACTACCAAAAGAAACATTATTTCAAATTATACATGATCTTAGATTATTGCACTAAAGGAGCTCATTGATCACTAAAAAGAGATTGTTCATATCAATAATAATTTATTTTTAAACTAATATGTATTTCAAATTCAAACCCATTCCACAAATATCGACTGCGCGCCACTCTGCGCCACTCTGCGCCACTCTGCGCGTCACTTTTTATAAAAAAATGAGAAGGTGTCGCGGGACACGCATTGGAAACGAAGTTCCTCGTTACTTCCTCGCATTGAATGACTCACGCACTCCATGTTTTC
>JAAAKG020030247.1:0-11189 GCA_010014905.2 Druon quercuslanigerum
ACACTTCTTTTAGTATCATATATATCTTATTAAATTTTTTTGTGCTGAGAATGCATTTGAAAAAAAAATTTAATAAAAAATAAAGTTTTGAAATTGCTTTTTCGTTTTGTTAAAAAATACAGATGTTTAGTAAAAAATTTGAATTTTTAAAATTCTATCACTTAAAATTCAAAGAAAATAAAATTATATTATTGCTAATTAAAAGCGTTTAAAATATAATAGTTTAAAACATCTCTATTTACAGAACCTTATATTTGAAGGGATTGAATATTAACAATTGAAAAATTAGAAACTAATTTTACAAATTTATTAGAGAAATTTTTATAAAATCAAAAAATAAATTCAACTCCATTTCCACAGTTCATAATAGAAATTTTTTATTATTAACTTTTCAAATTGAATTATTATTTTAAAAAATACTCCGAATAAGAAGTATTTTAAAATAAAAAGCATTAATAATAGAAAAACTTTATCTCCCTCAAAATGAAATTTTTATGGTATAAACAGTTTTCAAACTTTCAATTATAATTTAAAAAATTCAATAATTTCACTTTTAGTCGCAAAATTTATACATTTTATACATTAAAAGTTAAAGAAGTTATTCAATCTTAAAATTTTTTTATCAAATATTTTTCAATTTTAAATTATGTTATTTAAGTCTTTAACTAAAAATATGACAATTTTAAGATATGATTTTGAAAATATTAAAATTAAATAAAAATATTTTTATTTATTTTTTTATATATTTTTAAATATTCAGTTTAAAAGTGACTATCAAGGTTTTCCATATGAAATTTTGAAATTTTCAAACATATAATAGTTAAATTGTTTTGCCATTTTTAGTATCTGAATTTGAACATAATTGCGCCTTTAAAAATATAATTAAAAATTTTTTTTTACTAGAAATGTATGATTTCTGTAAAAAAGAATGTATCACATTTTATCGGGCAAAATTGGATAATTTTTTCATTTAACTATGCATCGCAGATTATTCAGCAATTTCTGGTGAAAAACGTTCTTACACAATATCAGCTTGCCCCATACAATTATGACCCGGCTCCATCTGATACCTAGATTTTTCCAAATTAAAGTATTCTCTGAAAGGAAAACGATTTTAATACGCAGAGTAAATAAAACGGAATGCGAGGAAGCAGTTATTGTTATTCCGAAAGGTGGCTGGGTAATTCACCACAAAAACGCAACAGACAATTCTTGGCAGCCTATTCCGCAATTTCTGGTGAAAAATGGCAAAATTTCGACAGCACCCATACAGTCCTCAAATGGCTTAATGAGATTTCTGGCTGATTCACCACGTCAATTTTCACTTGAACTATCCGTCGCAGCTCATTCAGCAATTTCTGATGAAATCAGGTTTTACACAACTTCGACAAGTCCTACTTAATTCTGATTGCAGATGTATCTGACAGCTGATTTTATAGGATTGCGGCCAGTATTTTATTATAGTTTTAATTACCTACAAGAATTTATAAAAAAGCACAAATAAAAATCTATTTGTAGGTATCTGTAAATATGGTTATTTTTTTCACTTACTGCTAAAAAAATTTCCTTTGGCTTCAAAATTACGTTTGATAGCGTAATGAGACCAATTGCCAAGGGAGACATTATTGCTCGAGGTCGAGGATCAAATTCACTACTTTCTTAAGTGAAATTAATTTTTCTGAATAAGCTAAAATTATTAGGAAAAGGTATAAGAAATTTCAAAATTTAGAAACTTGTACTTTAATTGTTAATTTTTTTCATTTTGTACAATAAAATATAAGAAGAAATTATTTAATATTATTTTCTTGTTAAATGTTTTATATTTTAGCATAAGTTTTAACAGAAAATCACAATTGTAGAAATATTGTAGTTTATCGTAAAAATTTTTCACCATGAATATATGGTTGAATCTTGAACTAGTTTCTTAACAATTTATTTTTTGTTCTTGGTTAAAAAATAATCATTTGGGATGAATATAGAACTTTTTTTTCGAAAGTTCATAATTTCAGTTGAAAATTTATCTTTTCAGTTAAAAATGAAACTGAAAATGTAACTTTTTCATTTTTTGTTGGAAATGGATATTTTTTATTGAAATTTTTATTATTATTATTTTTATTTTGTTAAATAAGCAATTAATTTTTTGTTATAAATTCAACTATTTCGTTAAAAATTAATTTTATCATCTGAAAATTTAACTGTTCTAAAATTAATTTTCAAAAATTAAAATTAGACAATTCCAATTTTGTTGCAAAACTAAATTTTTTTATTTGAAAATTTTAATATTTGGTTTAAAATTTAACTTTATTCTAAAAAACTCGTCTTTTTTAACCTAAAAATTCAACTGCTTTTGCTTGAATTTGAAAACTTTTTGTTTAGAAATTCAAAATGTTGTTCGAAAAGCCACTATTTTTTGTTGAAAATTAATATTTTCGGTTTAAACCTAAACTATCTGATTAAAAATTTACCCATTTTTATAAAAATTAAACTATTTTGTAGAAAATAATCTTTTTGGTTGAATTCTCATATTAATAAAAATAAACTGTTTTGAAAATGATTTCTCCGTTTAGTTTCAAAATTCAACAATTTTGGATATAGAATATAGATATAGAATGTGTGTTCTTTTCAGTCTTACAGTCATCATCCATTCTATACCCATAATATTATCGGTCGAAGAATTGCTTGATTTTCTCAAATCGATTACATTCAACAATTTTGTTGAAAATTTGTCTTTTTTGGTAGAATATTATTCATCTGTTTAAAAAATTTATTATTTTGGTTGAACTTTGAAATATTTGGTTAAAAATTTATCCTTTTTAGTTGAAAATTAAATTTTTTTGTTCAGAATTCGTTTTATTTGATTTAAGATTATTTCTTTTCAATGATAATTTAGATATTCCATTTTTTGTTGGAAATTTAACCTTTATTAGCTGAAATTTTTTTTTAATTTGAAAACTGTTTTTTCGAAATTCAACATGTTGTTAGAAAAGACACTATTTTTTGTTGAAAATTAATATTTTCGGTTCAAACTTAAACTATCCGGTGAAAAATGTACCCATTTCTCATAAAAATTAAACTACGAGGTCTGGCTATTAAATAACGAGACAGCGCGCCTAGAGGTCGCCATAGAGGGGTGGGGGAAAAAACGAGTAGTGCGTTGGGTATCTAAGAATCTTCTCTATTCACGCACCAAAATACGTTTTCGTCACTATTATAGTATTTGTGCAGTAGTGGTTTGAAACGAACGTGTTTTTGTCTCGGGCCGAAAACCATGTGTGACGAAAAACAAGAGCAACTCCGACTGAGTGCTATAAGTTGTCGCAAGAGGCCTGTGGGGACAATTCTCTATCTCGTGCGCGTGTTTTTGAGTGGTGTAAGCGCTTCAGTGAGGGCCGAGAGAGCATTGAAGATGTCCAGCGCCCAGGTCGCCCTGTCATTGTTTCAACTCCGGGAATAGTGACCAAAATCAACCAAATTGTGCGTGAAGATCGTCGAATGAGCATGCGGATGATTGCCGAGGCTGTAAACGCCGATAAAGAAACGGTTAGACAAATTTTACACGAGGAATTACACATGACAATAGTCTGTGCGAAGTTGGTGCCAAAAAACCTGACTCCTGACCAAAAGCTCTTGCGTCAACAGGTCTGCTCAGATTTCCTTGAAAGGTTAGAAGAAGATCTCGGACTGATGAAAGACATTATTACTTGCGACGAAACGTGGATTTTTTAATACGCTGTTGAAACAAAGCGGAAATCGATGCATTGGAAGACGCCTGAATCGCCCAGAATGAAAAAGGCAAGGATGTCCAAATCAAAATTTAAGGCAATGTTGATTGTTTTTTTCGACATTAGCTGTATCGTGATGACTCAATGGGTTCCAGAGGGTGAGACTGTCAACCAGACTTACTATTTGTCAGTTTTGGCAACACTGCGAGAATAAGTTCGTAAGAAACGGCCCGAGTTGTGGAAGAACAACCCGTGGATTTTGCACCAGGACAACGCACCTGTCCATAACGCGCTATCTGTGAAGCGGTATTTGGCCCATAAACGCATTCCAGTGCTCGAGCACGCGCCGTATTCGCCAGATTTGGCACCGAGTGACTTTTTTCCGAAGATTAAATCTGCTTTGAAAGGCACCCGATTTAAGTCGACGGAAGCGGTAAAGCAAAAAACGGCAGAGCTCCTAAAGGCCCTCACCAAAGAAGACTTCCAGCACTGCTTCGATCAATGGAAAAACCTATGGAAAGGTGTGTGACGAGGGGAGGAAAGTATATTGAATGGGATCATTCAAATGTTGAATAATTTTTATAATAAAACACTTTTTCGTAACCAGTCTCGTTATTTAATAGCCAGATCTCGTATTTTGTACAAAATAATATTTTTTGTTGTATTCTAATATTTCTGGGTTGGAAAATAAACTTTTTTAAAGATAATTTATCCGCCTAGTTTCAAATTTCAATAATTTTGTTGAAAATTTGTCTTTTGGTAGAATATTATTCATCTGTTCAAAAAAATTATTATTTTGGTTGAACTTCGAACTTAAATTTTTTGTTTAAATTCGTTTTATTTGGTTTAAGATTATTTCTTTTCTATGATAATTTAGATATTCCATTTTTTGTTGAAAACTATTTTATTAACAACTATTAACAACGTTCTGAAATATATCTCTTATTATTGAAAATCCATCTTTTTGATAGAAAATTCAACTAATTTGTTAAAAATATTTTTACAAAATTTCGTTTAATCCAACTAATTTAAAATTTGTCTAATGGTCAAAAATTCATCTGTATGGTAAAAAAAAGTCATCCTGCTTGACCCTAAATTAATTTTATCAATCGAAATTCAACTGTACCCAAAAAAATTCGTGTGTTTGGCTTTAAAGGATCTATTTGGTTAAAAGTTTAACTCTGTTGCGGAAAACTCTTCTCTTTTTTTCCTTAAAAGTTCAACTCTTTGGTTGTTAATTCTAGTGCTTTTTAAAAAATTATTCTTTTGTTTTTTGATAATTCGTCTCTTTAAAAAAAAATATTTTCGGTTGACCAGGGGGACGAAAAAAGCTCAAAATTTGTATCGCCAATTATGGACAACCACTAGCAATAAACCTAAGGTCTTATCTAGTAATACCAAGTTTTTTGTTCTTAAGTAGAATTAAATGTGAAAGTCTTCTCAAATATTGAAAACTTGATCCACCAATTCCTTTAAACGTTTCACTTATTTCTTGGATATATAAAAAGAGTCAATTAAAATTGAAGAGGACTCTAAGAGAACTTTAACGATCAATTATTTCAGAGGTGATAAAGAAAGACAAAAAAAGGATTGGTGGGAATTGCATACTGAAGTACATTCTCGCAATTTTAAAAAGTGGAGAAACGAATACCCAATTAACCCGATTCTCAGACAAGAGTTTCTCTTATATTTGCATAAATTCAATTAATTTTACGTTTTAGGATTTTGTAACCCCTACTCTCTTAAAAAAATAAATAAAGGGGAAATCGGGGGAAAATAAGGGGAAAAACAGGGAAAGTAAGAGGAAATGAGTGATAAATTAGAGAGCTTCTTTTTTTGAAAACTCGGCTAAAAATTAATTTTCTTTACTGAAAATTTAACTTAGTTTTTTTTAATGAAAATTTACGGTTTTAGTTTAAAAATTCGATGTTAGTTGAAAATTAATCTTCTTGACTGAAAATAGGTAATTTTAGTTTAAAAATTACGCTATTAATTTTTTTTATTGAAAATTTATGTTTTTTGTTGAAAATTAGACTACTTGGTTGCAATACTTTGTTAAAAAAATTGTATTGGTGATAGATTAAATTATTGTGATTTTTTTTTATGGCAATTCAACTAATTAATTTTTGATTAAAAATTGATAGTTGCAATTGAAAATTCCTTTTTTGGTCGCAAATTAATTTTCTTTACTGGATATTTAACTAAGTTTTTTTTAATGAAAATTTATGGTTTCAGTTTAAAATTCGTTTTTAGTTGAAAATTAATCTTCTTCGCTGAATATAAAACTAATCTTCTTTTGACTGAAAATGGGTAGTTTCAGTTTGAAAATTACCCTATTAATTTTTTTTTATGAAAATTTATTGAAGATTGAACTATTATAATTTTTTTTACTGGCAATTAACCTAATCAATTTTTGATTAGGAATTGATAGTTACAATTGAAAATTCCTTTTTTTGGTTGCAAATTAATTTTCTTTGCTAAAAATTTATAGTTTTAATTAATAATTAAACTATATTAAGTTTTCAAATAAAAATTAATGTTTTTCGTTGAGAATTTAACGACTTGGTTGAAATACTTTTTTAACAAATAATTTTATTTGTAAAAGATTCAACTACTTTAATGAACGTTATTTCTTTTTATCTGATCATTAATTTTTTTAACTAAAAATTTACTTTTTTATTAAGAATCCATATTTTTAGTTTTAATTTGAACTACATGGATGAAATATCATTAAAAATATTATTTCATTAACAAAAGATTAAACTACTTTCTTGAAACTTACTTTATTTAGCCTTAAATTAATTTTTAAAACAAAAAATTTAACAATTCAATTTTTGTTTGAAAATTAATTTTCTTTCTCATTTGAAGCATCAACTATTAAATTTTCAATTTATATTTTTTGGTTGAAAGTTAAACTATTTCGTGAATAATCGATCGCTTTGGTTTACAATTTAACTTGTTTGTTACAAATTTGCTTTTTTATAAATTTAAATTAGAAATCAATATTTTGAATTAAAAATTAAATTACTTTATTTTTTGTTAAAAATTGATAGTCTTTTGTTTAAAATTTATTTCTTTTGCTTAAACTTAAATTTTATTTTGAAAATAAACCTATTTTGTACAAAATGCATCTTTTTTACATGTTGAAAATTTAATTATTTTGTTACAAATTCGACTTTTTGTGAATCTTTTTGAATATTTAACTTTTCTATTGAATAATAATACAAAATAAATAATTGAATAAAAAATAAATAGGAAATTAGATTTATTTATTTTAAATTCATTTTTGTTTGAAAATGTGTGTTTTATTATTTAAAGCATCAGCTATTACATTTTTAATTAATATTTTTTGGTTGAAAGTTACAATATTTTGTGAAAAATCGATCTCTTTAGTTCAAAATTTAACTTGTTTGTTGCAAACTTGCTTTTTTATAAATTTAAATTAAAAATCAATTTTTTGAATTACAAATTAAATTACTCTATTTTCTGTTGAAAATTGATAGTCTTTTCCTTAAAATTTAATTTTTTTGCTTAACAATATATTTTATTATTCAAATAAACCTATTTTGTAAAAAATCCATCTTTTTTACTTGTTGAAAACTTAATTATTTCGTTACCAATTCGACTTTTTTGTTA
Organism: Druon quercuslanigerum; assembly: GCA_010014905.2. NCBI lineage: Eukaryota > Metazoa > Arthropoda > Insecta > Hymenoptera > Cynipidae > Druon > Druon quercuslanigerum. The sequence goes on from JAAAKG020030247.1 coordinate 7,359, forward strand.
TTCTTTTTTGAATATTTAACTTTTCTCTTGAATAATAATACAAAATAAATAATTGAATAACAAATAAATACAAATAAATACGAAATTAGATCTGTTTATTTTAAATTTATTTTTCTTTGAAAATTTATATTTTATTATTTAAAGCATCAACTTTAAATTTTTAATTTATATTGTTTGGTTGAAATTTGCACTACATGGATTAAATATATTGTAAAAAATGATTTAATTGTTGAAATATTGAACTATTTTGTTGAAATTTATTTTCTTTAGCTTAAAATTAATTTTTTAAACTAAAAATTTAACAATTCAATTTTTGTTTGAAATTTTTTTTTTAATTGGAAGCATCAACTATTAAATTTTTAATTCATATTTTTTGGTTGAAAGTTAAACTATTTGTGAATAATCGATCTCTTTGGTTAAAAATTTAACTTGTTTGTTGCAAATTTGCTTTCTTATAAATTTAAATTAGAAATCAATATTTTGAATCACAAATTAAATTACTTTATTTTTTGTTGAAAATTGATAGTCTTTTGTTTAAAATTTAATTTTTTTGGTTAACATGAAATTTTATTTTGAAAATTACCCTATTTTGTAAAAAAATCATCCTTTTTACATGAATATTTAACGCTTTTGCTGAAAATTTAATTATTTTGTTACAAATTATACTCTTTTGTAAGTCATCTTATTCGAAAATATAACTTTTTTCTTGGATAAGAATAAAAAATAAATAATTGAATTAAAATAAGTAGGAAATTAAACCTATTTATTTAAATTTATTTTTTTACAGAAAATTTCTAGACAGAAAATTCTTTCTTAGTTAAAAAATCCTTTCTTTTTCTTTAAAGTTTAATAATCGATCTTTTTGGTTAAAAATTTAACTTGTTTGTTGCGAACTTGCTTTTTTCAAATTTAAATTAGAAAACAATTTTTTTCAATTAAAAATTAAAGTACTCTATTTTTGGTAGAAAATTGATGGTCTTTTTTTTTAAATTTAATTTTTTGGCTTAGCTTTAAATTTTACTTTCAAAATTAAACTTTTTTTTAAAAATTGCATCTTTTATGCTTGAATATTAAACGGCTTTGTTGAAAATTTAATTATTTTTTTACAAATTATACTTTTTTGTTAGTCATGTTTTTCGAAAATTTAACTTTTTTCTTGAATAAAAATAAAAAATAAATAATTAAATACAAAATAAATAGGAAATTGAACCTATTTATTAAAAAAAATTTTTTATAGAAAATTTCTAGAGATGACATTCTTTCTTGTTTAAAAAATCCTTTCTTTTGCTTGAAACTTCAATAATTTGGTTTCGTGATTTTTTTTTTGGAAAGTCAACTGTTTTCTAAATGATTCACCAACTTAGTTTGAAAACCCAACTTTTTCACCGAAAATTCATATCTATTGGTAGAAAATTTGCTTTAGTTGAAAGTTAATTTTTTTTACTAATAATTTAACAAAGTTTTTTTAAATGAAAATTTATTTTTTTAGTTTAAAATTCGATTTTAGTTGAAAACTAATCTTCTTCACTGAAAATATAACTAATCTACTTTTGACTGAAAATAGGTAGTCGACCACTTGGTTGAAATATTTGAAATATATTTTTTAACAAATTATTTTATTTGTAAAAGATTTGAATATTTTGTTAAACGTTATTTCTTTTGACCTGATAATTATTTTTTATCTAAAAATTTAATGATTCCACTTTTTGGTTGAAAACTGTTTTTTTAGTTACAGCATCAACTATTAAATTTTTCATTTAGAATCCATATTTTTGGTTCAAATTTGAAATACATGAATGAAATATATTGTAAAAAATTATTTCAATAGTGAAAGATTGAACTATTTTGTTGAAAATTACTTTCTTTAGCTTCAAATTAATTTTTTAAACTAAAAATTTAACAACTCAATTTTTGTTTTATTTTTTTTATTTTAAGCATCAACTATTAAATTTTTAATTTATATATTTTTGTTTAAAGTTGAACTATTTAGGGAATAATCGACCTCTTTGGTTAAAAATTTAACTTGTTTGTTGCAAACTTGCTTTTTTTAAAATTTAAATTAGAAATCAATTTTTTGAATTAAAAACTAAATTAATCTATTTTTTGTTGAAAATTGATAGTCTTTCGTTTAAAATTTAATTTTTTTGCTCAACATGAAATTTTATTTTTTAAATTAACCTATTTTGTAAAAAATGCATCTTTTTTACTTGAATATTAAACGTTTTTGTTGATAATTTAATTATTTTATTACAAATTCTACTTTTTTGTTAGTCATCTTTTTCGGAAAATTAACTTTTTCCTAATTAAAAAAAAAATAATTGAATAAAAAATAAATAGGAAGTTAGACCTATTTATTTAAATTTATTTTTAATAGAAAATTTCTAGACATGAAATTCTTTCGTGATTAAAAAATCCTTTCTTTTGCTTGAAACTTCAATAATTTGATTTCGTGATTTTTTTTTTGAAAAGTCAACTGTTTTTTAAATTATTCGCCTACTGAGGTTGAAAACCCAAGTTTTTCATTAATAATTTAAATCTTTTGGTAGAAAATTAATCGATTTTAATTGAAAATTAATTTTCTTTACTGAAAATTTAACTAGGTATTTTTTAATGAAAATTTATGGTTTTAGTTTCAAATTCGTTTTTAGTTGAAAATTAATCTTCTTCACTGAAAATATAACTAATTTACTTTTTACTGAAAATAGGTATTCGACTACTTGGTTGCAATACTTTCTTAAAAAATAATTTTATTGGTGATAGATTGAACTACTGTGATTTTTTTTACTGGAAATTTAACTAATCAATTTGTAATTAAAAATAGATAGTTGCAAATGAAAATACCTTTTTTTGTTCGCGAATTAATTTTCTTTACTGAAAATTTAACTAATCCATTTTGACTGAAAATTTATAGTTTTAATTGACAATTTAACTATATTAAGTTTTTAAATAAAAATTCATGTTTTTCGTTGAGGATTAAACAACTTGGTGGAAATACTTTTTTAACAAATAATTTTATTTGTAAAAGATTCAACTATTTTGTTAAACGTTATTTCTTTCGATCTGCTAATTAGTTTTTTAACTAAAAATTTAATAATTCCACTTTTTGGTTGAAAACAGTTTTTTTTAGTTACAGCATCAACTATTAAATTTTTCATTTAGAATTCATATTTTTTATTAAAATTTGAACTGTATGAATGAAATATCTTGTAAAAAATTATTTAATTGGTGAAAGATTAAACTATTTTGTTAAAGATTACTTTCTTTAGCTTAAAATTAATTTTTTTAACTAAAAGTTTAACAATTCTATTTTGGTTTAAAAATTATATTTTTTATTTGAAGCATCAACTATTAAATTTTTAATTCATATTTTTTGGTTAAAAGCTACATTATTTTTTAAATAATATATCTTTTTGGTTAAAAATTTAACTTGTTTGTTGCAAACTTGTTTTTTTTTAAATTTAAATTAGGAATCAAAATTTTAAATTACAAATTAAATTACCCTATTTTTTGTTGAAAATTGATAGTCAAAACAATAAGTAACAAAATAATTAAATTTTAAACAAAACCGTTGGATATTCAAGTAAGAAAGATTTATTTTTTACAAAATAGGTTATTTTGCAAAATAAAATAAAATGTTGAGCAAAAAACTTAAATTTTAAACAAAAGACTATCAATTTTTAACAAAAAACAGAGTAATTTAATTTATACTTAAACAAATTGATGTTTAATTTAAATTTAAAATAGCAAGTTTGCTTTAAGTTTTTTTTAAGTTTGCTTGTTTAACAACAAGATAAATTTTTAACCAAAGAGATCGATTATTGAACTTTCAAG
>JAAAKG020030258.1:0-19650 GCA_010014905.2 Druon quercuslanigerum
GGAGACGGAGAGGAGGGGGGGGGGGGGGGGTAATAAGGATCGGGAGATTGGCGAGGATCACATGAGGTGTAAAAAAAAGGATATGGACGATAAGAGATCGAGAAAGAGGCCATGTCGAGTACTTACTGTTTCCAAACGAAATGTAGGACACAATACAAGATCCTTAATGCTAGGCCACCCCAAAAAACACTCAGAACACCATTAAATACAAAATGAACATCTCCAACGATGTTCAACGCATCGACGACAAAGCTATTACTAGTCGGCACTCCATATTATAATCTAATGACCAATCATGCCGATACAGCCAAGGAATCCCGATATTTTTCGGTGAGATAACACTAACAAAAGAAAAGACTTGGCTGTATCACAAAATAAAGTAAATGAAACTCGAGGATTTAGGTCCTACCTTACAAATATCAAACAAGTTGGTGAACTAGGGAAGAAACGGCACGGCGGTCACCGACACTTCGGGCTTACAAAGCGGTACTGAATAGAAGCGTGCCCGTCGTGTTGATCATCGCGAGATGGACCAACGAAAAACGGGGGAGAGAAAGAGGGACTACCGCATGGGAACCAAGGTAGGACTCTCCGCAGTCAATAGGGAGATGGAAGATGCCTCACGCCGCTGGTCTGCCTCGCTGTTCTCGCTTCTCCTCACTTCCTTCCTTCTTTCCCGCCAGTACACCATTCTCCTCAGGCGCGAATTCTTTCGTGCATAGAATTCGAACCACAGGACTAGAGGCTGATAGGGGTGGCTGACTCCTGGCTGATGATTGGCGGATGGGACCGTATTGCGGCTGCAGGGGGAGGGGTCTGCACCAACCCTCGAACGAAACCGAGAAATACAGACTTTAATGCCTGCAATTTCTCGCAGAAGATAATTTTGGCGGAAATTCCTGTCCACTGCCGGATTTTGTGGCCATTTCGCCCTGGGTTATTCCTAGGTATAATTTAGGAATAACCCTTAGCGATAGAGACAAACGATAATTATATAAAGAGAGATACGATTAAGGGGGCCAAATTGCCTATCTATTTAAAGATTTTATGTTCAATTCGCCCTTAAAATTGCGAAGGTCTCTGGACAGCAGAAGCCTCGTAAAAAAAAGGTATGGCGAATCCTCGTCGCTGACGCCTCTGGATGGAGAGATTGTTGAACCCTCTCCCTCGAGACTGCAAAGTCCTCACGATATTTATAAATATATATAACAAAAATATGGAGCGGAATCAAATTATCTTAAATTACTAAATTTATAATAGTAGCCATGGAGTGCCGAATTATACCCGATGTGTTGCACCACCGTGTGATCTTTAATATTTTAATATTAATAAATCGCTCATTGTGATGGTGCTAAACTGTAAAATCACAATGCATACTTATATTTTCCGCTTTTCCCCTCCACCACAGAGGTAAATATTTACAAACTTACAAGGGAATGCTTAATCTTTAAATCATTATAACTTAATAAACACTTTAAAAATTCAACGCGAAATCAATACAATAATGAGAAGCTAATCGGAACTAATTAAACAGTACAACAAATAAAGAAGTCACGAAATCTTTTTTCAAAACAACAAATTCGAAGCAACTGTCCTGTCTATTGAGCTATATTCTCTGTCGTCGCGGACAGGATATCATTTGACATTCTTTGTAAATGTTTTTGAGTAATTGGCATTGAGTAGTTGATTTTAAATTGAAACACACAACACATCACAGCTAATAGGCTCTATGGATTTTTTTACAATTTTCATCAATTTTGAATAATACCTCCCACTCCAGAAGCAAAGAGTTCAACCATTTTGATTCAGCTGATCGCACTTATTGGCATAGCTTCATCAACGAATAAAAAGTAGCAGGCCGGTCCGGTTCAAAAAGTGCATTTTATTCCCTTAAAACGGAAATGTTTTTAAAAGTGGCATTTTTAATGGGAAGATTCTCGCGCATTCTCTCGCAAGCTATTAGGTGGAAATTACATTAGCAGATATTGATATTAACACTAAAATCAATTATCTGTAAATGATTGTGCTGGAGTAAATGATTATTTGGAATAAAACAATTAAAAATTATAAGTACTAACAAGTACAAAAGTTTGTATCAACACTTTTTAAAACTGCTATCAATGTTAAATCTTAAAAATCGAAGGCCCATATAGTCCTGAAAAAAGTATAATCTAACCAAATTCTAGAAAGCTATAGTTTGTAATTGTTTAATTTCAAATGATTCTCATAAACAAATTTTCTAAATTCGAAAGTCCAGACACTTGAAAACTCCAGCACAATCATTTACAGCTAATTAATATTCATATAATTATAATATCGAAGAAAATATTGATATAGAAGAGTAACATATAGCCTAAGGACAAGAGGAACTGTAATATAAACACAGAAACATGTAAAATTCTAAGAGAGAAAGTATGTACACCCAGCAAAAAGTTTTGTTGAATCAAAGAAACTTTCTTTAAATCAAAGAAATTCTAGTATTGATATACGGTGAAAGAAACATTTTCTTTATTTAAAGAAATTTTTTTCAATTTTTTTAATTCGATTTCAAGGTAAATTTCGTTAATTTAAACGGAAAATTTCTTTAAATTAAAGAAATATTTCGTTCCTTACAACCAAATATTTCTTTTCATTTTCAATACGTAATATTGATGCAAAATTTTTACTCTGTGACACCGGACTCTTGATTTTCACTCGAATAGAAACCGCTTTGCATGAAAAAGAATTTTATAACTCTTTTTTTTTCATAAGAGTCGCATTTCTCAATCATATAAACCATTTTGATTTTTAAATGACATGCCATACTACATGATTGTAAGGCTACTTAACTATGATAAAATCAAATATTTTCTCAAAGAAATGTGTATTGTATTGATTAAAATGTTTCAATGCGTTCTAAACGTCACCTAACCGGCTTGTAACTGGTTCTTCACAGTCTCTGACCGGTTTCTAAACGGACTTTGTCCCCGACTTGAAAGAAGCACCTAACCGCTTTCTATACATCATGCTGCAACATTTGTACCAGACTCCTAACCGGTTCTTAACCACCCAATAACCGAATTTCATTCCCGGGTTGTAACCGTCACCAAACTGGTTTGTAACTTGGTCCTCATAATATTCCTACCTGGTTCTTCACCGGCTCTGACCGGTTTCTAACCGGATTTTGTCCTCTGTTTGTAACCCGCCTCTAATCGGTTTGTATCCATCATCCTGCAATATTTATAACAGACTCCTAACCGGTTCTTAACCGGCCAATATCCAAATTTCGTCCCCGGGTTGTAACTGTCGCTTAATCGGCTGGTAACTAGGTTCTCATAATATTCTTACTCGGATCTTAACCGTTCTCTAAACGGATTTTGTCCTCAGTTATAATCCTGCAATATTGGTATATAATGCCTAAGCGGTTCTCAACCTGCCCCTACCCGAATTTCGTCTCCGGCTTGTAACCGCTACCTAACCGGCTTGTTTTCGATCGCTGGATTGTACCCTCTTAGGACCGGTTAAAGCACCGAGTGTCCAGTGCCTTTTAGAATCCGGATAGAGAACAGTCAATTTCTACCTTCGGTCTTCAACAATATTTGATTTATTTTTGATCGCTGGATAGAATCCAGGTTAGGACCGGTTAGAACCAGTGTTAGATGCCTTTTACGAACCAAATAGAGACGAACTAGAAACTAACTTTAATTTATCAATATTTGATTTCTGTTTCTAATCGTCGATTAGTACCCGGTTATGACCGTTTAGATCAGTTAGAAGTTAGAAGAACAGTTGGAAGCCAGTTAAGGAGCAGTTAGAAACTAACTTCGGTCGTCGATAATATTTTATGCCTGTTTTTCGATTGCCGGATAGAACCCGGTTAGTACCGGTTATAGAATACACGAGTGCAAAGTGGCTTTTACGAACCGGTTAGAGACTAGTTAGAAACTAATTTCGGTCTTTTACAATATTTAATTTCTGTTCCCAAATTCTGGATAGAATCCATTTGGGAACGGTTAGAGATCACACGAGTGTCACGTGTCTTTCAAAAGACTGTTACAGACCACTTCGAAACGAACTTTGGTCTTCAAAAATATTTAGTTTCTATTTCCGATCACTGAATAGTAGCCGATTAGACGGGTTACAGAACACACGTGTATCAAATGTATCTTAGAAGGCGGTTACGCACCAGTAAAAAACTAACATCGATCTTTGACAATATTTGATTTCTATTTTCCATCGCCGGATAGTACTCAGTTAGGAACGGTTAGAGGACCACCAGTGTCAAGGGCCTTTTATGAAACGGTTGGAGACCAGTTAGAAACTAATTTTGGTCTTTGAGCATATTTAATTTCTGTTCTCAAATTTCGGATAGGACCCAGTCAGGAACGGTTAAGGAATACACCGGTATTACCTGCTATTCAAAATCCAGTACCTGGTTAAGAATGGTTAGACAACACGCCAGTGTCAAGTGCTTTTAAAAGGCCAGTTAGGTACCAGTTAGAAACTAACTTCGGTCTGTGACAAAATTTGATTTCAGTTTTCGTTCTCCAGATAGAACCCGGTTAAGACCGGTCAGAGTACACACCAGTGTCAAATGCCTTTTAGGAAACGGTGAGAGAACAATTAGAAACTAACGTCAGCCTTTGGCAATATTTAATTTCTGTTACCAAATATCGGTTAGAAGACGATCAGGACCGTTTAGAAGATTTTCACAACTTGTTTTCTGGAACTATTTCCCATACAAGGACCGGTTAGGATTCGGTTCCATTCCAGATATTGAAATTGAGACCAGTTAAGTACCGGTCAGAGACGTTTAGAACCCAAATGGGCTTTTACCCGGTCTCTATCGGGTTCCTAAATGGTTTTTATCTGACATTTTAAGAAGGGTTAGTATACCTAAGTTATTTCATCATTGAAGGAGAGAACTTAAGGAGGGGGCGGCAATTTTTGCAACTGCCTAGGGGCGCCAAATTTTTAAATCCCAGCCTGCACATACATTTAAACAGTTTTTTATGAAACAAGCATGAAAACTTGTACTTTCAGTACAAAATTAAACCGCAGATAAAGTGCGTCTTTTTCAAAATTTTCAAAAATTTGATATGTACTTTGCCACAGTTTTTATCTCACTCTCAGGAAATTACCCATATTTCTGCGATTTATTCATTATCATTTTTTTTGTTTAATTTCTGAGGGTTTTCAAACGTTTCTGCTTTTCCATCTCAAAAATATTTTTTAGTATATTTAAACTATTATACGGTTACAACAGAGAAAAATGAGGATGAGGCAGATGGGACCATTTACATTTGGCGGCGCATGGACAAATGGTCTCGACCAAGAGCAAACGCTTATTGTCCCATCTGCCTCAACCTCTTTTTTTTAAGTTGGAAGCGGGATAATAGTTTAAATATTCTGCTTGGGTATTTTTTATTTATTTATTTTATTTTATATTTTTTATTTTTGTTTTATGTGCCTTGACAAGGGTGCTGTATAAGTGCCGAAATGTTGGTGTTTATTTCTGACAAATGTTTTTTGTTGTGATTTGATAATAATAAAAATAAAAAAGACGAAAGAAAGAAAAAAAGAGAAGGAATAAAGGGAGAATAAAGTGTTTGTCTTTATTTGTTGTTTTCAAATGGATTTTTGGTTTTATTTTCAGGAATTCCGCACATTCATTTGATTATTGAAACTTAAATAGAATTTTAGATTAGTTCTAATCTTATTTAAATTTCTTCATTTCTGCTTATAATTAACAATAACGTCAAATAATGGATTGTACAATACGTTCAACAGTAATATTAATATCAGGGAAAAATCAAGACATGCGATTGATTCAACTCTACGATTGTGTAAATCAATTCTTTTCCCATTTTGGGAAAATCCCACATTTGTACATAATCATGAGCGAAAAATCTACAGATTGAATGTTTCAATATTGACATTACAGTCAATTATACCTTCAGATTTTGCCGCCCTAGGCACTTGCCTATATTGCCTGTTCGGTAAATGCGGGCCTGTGTATGTGACCTGTTATATTCACACAGTATTCGAACAGATACACACACGCAATGACTATTGCTGACTCTTCATGTGCACAGTTTCTAGTTCCTTTAGCGAGAAAGTTGTTCTCGTTAGTCGAAAGGAGATTTTTTAGAAATATTTTAGATACATGCATTAAAAATTACCGGAAATATTTACCTTGTAACATACTATTTGATGCCGCAACGATTACACTGTTAGCACTGAAGCATTTCGTGCAGGAAACTATCTCTGTTATAGGCTTTCTTTGCGCAATCGTTACGGCGTCGTGTAATGTTTGGCAAACTACATATTGCCGCTCGTTTTTAATGAATGTATCTAAAGCTTTTCAAAAATATTCTTCCAACTATATAGAAAAACGTTCTCGCTGAAAGTTATTTTAAATATGAAATTCCCTCGATAACTTTTGTCTACTCTCTTAATAGTTTTATAGACATTCCTGTAGTATACTTTGTATGTGCACCAAATTGCATTACCGTTCCAATGATATTTGACTGAATTGTATTGATTTACGTTTTAATCCTTCAGGGTTTTTTTATCACAAAAGTTTTATTTAGGTCCGTCCTGTGGACGGAATCAAAACCACCAATCTTTAGTTTCAATATAAAATATAAAATTAACATATAGAAAATTCCATTTTTCTGCATATTAGAACTTTATCAGCTGTAAAATAATACTCCACTTGTGACTGGCCCTGGTCAACACCATAACATCTTCAAGAAAGTAGAATAAAGGCCTCATCGCCGCGACTTCTACAAAGCACTAAATTGTACTTCCGTAGCAAGACTCGTGCTATGAAAAGAATATTCCTTTCCCATAAGTCTTAAGCTGCCTGAATAAATAAGACATATTTAATTAGTTTTGTTGTTGAGTTTTTATCATTTAATGATCTTTTATTATTATTATAATCGCAACATGAAGCTGTTTCCCTATTGGAGTAGGCGTGACTCACTCGATGGGACAGGGAGTAGTGTGAGGAAAGGGTTAAAGAATTTTTAAATGATCTAGAATTTTCGTATTATTTATTTAAATAACACGGTCGTTCTGCAACAATGATCCGACTTGATCTATTAGTATCCAAAGTCCATGCATTTTTTCATGCAAGTTCTCGTGTTTCTGTGGCTTCTTTTATGTCTCTTCTAACTAAAGTCTCATTCGCACATTCTAACCATTCTTTCCGCGGTCTGCCTCTGGGCATGCTACCATTTACTTTACTCTTCTTAAATTATCTCGTTACTCACTTTGTATACCAGAGGTTTCCCGTATATTAAGCGCAAAAATATCTTCTCAATCGCGTTAATTTTACTCTTATATTTGTCTTGATAGGTCCATGTCTCGCTGCCGTAGAGTACAGTCAGTACATATATAGAATTATGTATTGGAATTTTAGCTTTATTTCATATATTTTTCTTTATAATAAGGGGACCTGCTATACCAATAACCTTCCTACCTTCGTTTATTCATCTATCTAACTTCTCATCTATCTTCCCGTCCCTAGTAAATAAGCTGCCAAGGTATACGAATAATTGATCAACTTGTTCAATTCCCTTATCATTTAATACAATGTTGTATACTGTCTTCACACTCTTTCCTTCGTACAGCATAGTTTTTGTTTTATTTACGTTAATTTTTAGGCCCATGCTCTTCATGTTTGCATTCAATTTATTCAACATACATTGCAAGTCTTCGATTGACTCTGACATAACAACCTTATCATCTGCGAACGCTAACCCACGTACCCGAACTTTTTCGAGATCCACACCTTCTTCGTGGAAAAGAGCCATTCTTAAACATTTGTCCATAAATAATATGAATAACCATGAAGACATAACGCATCCTTGTCAAACGCCTTGCATAATATCGAACCAGTCACTCAATTTCATATTTACCCTTACACTCGCTTTGCTACCCGTATATATTGTTCTTATAGCTTGTAGGAGCCATCTATTTACTCCTCACTCTCGCTGAGTAATTTTTCTAAAGTTTTGGGAATATGTTGTCAAAGAGCGGAATATTGAAAAATGAGAAAATTCACACTTTTGCTGCAAAAAAATACTCTTCAAATAACAAACCGGAGTATAATAACTCAAATATTCGTATTGACCTATAAATATTAACAAACTTCTTCTATTATCTCACTGTTCTTTTGTATACGAAATTAATTGATTTGATAAATTCAGCGATTAAGGACTCACTCAATGATCAAATAATCATATGTATTTTATTGAAATTTTTTATTTTATTTGTACATGCGCCACACGGTTGCACCATGAACAGGCAACAAAAAAAAAACAATTAAATCATAATATAAATTTACGAAAATAAACCCAGCGGATTATTAATTGTGTAAAATAGTTACTTAGTTTATATATTGTTTCTCTAATGGTTATATGATTAGAAACTTTTCATCCCAAGCTTAGTTTCTAATAATAATATAATATGTAATAATATTATTCAACTATTATTCAACAGAAACGGCGCGTCGTTCCTTCAGAGCGAGGCTCTTCTATTGCACTGCTGTCGAGCTGACCATTACTTTTTTTTAATATTCCATAAAGTTTGGGAAACGTTTCCCTTCACAAATCTTTGAAAAATTCTCGAAAATTTAAACATTATTCTACAATAGCCTAGTGAAGAATCCCAGTCAACCAATATTTCACAAATTTTGGGGAGATTTCCCTACAGAATGTTCGAGAAAATTCTCAAACTAATAACTAAATTCCCATCTAGGTTGGGAATTTTCCTCACGAAATTTTGGGAAGTTTCTCAAACTCTTCGGAAAATTCCTAACATTCTTTCCCAAAAATTTGTGTACAGTGTACGAATAAGTATTTTTGAGTATACACCAGAAAGTTGTAAAGCCGGGCGTCGTTACTTCGGTATCGGCGTGCACGCTCACACTTGGGATATCAGCGTCTCCGTCGGAAGATCCCTTTTCAACGCCGTACTGCTTGTCGGTACTGCATCAAATCGTCTTTTCCTTCGGTGTGGGCGCCTGGAATATGTAGTTACAGCGCCCGGAAGCCTTACCCTTTATCAAGTTCTTAATTATATCCCTAACCTCAGTTGTGGTGTCCTATAGCTTCATTTCCGGATTATCCTCTAAAATAGTCTCTGAAAGCGTCTAGTATCTAGCATTCTCATGTTTGAAAATTCTGTACTTTTATTTCCCTTCATTTGTTTATAAAGCAGCTAAATGACAAGAATTATGAAATAATTAGTGTAAAATTATTTTGGCACTTGAAATACATTATTATGACAGTTTTAAGTCTAATTTTTGCAGGTATTACAAAATATAACCGTTCATAATTTTATTTCAAAAGCAGCATGCAAAATATTTTTACAGTATTTTTAATTTTTTTAAAACGAGGGGTTGACAACTAGTAAAGTCGGGTGTACACTTGTAATGAAATCTCCTGAAATTTTTGAAATCTTCTGAAATATCTGAAGCCACTTGAAGCACTCGAATTCACTTGAAATCATTTAAAGTTACTTGAATTCTTTTGAAATCTCCTGAAATATCTATAAATATTTCATTTTAAATGAATACGCTTGTACAAACGGCTATGATTAAGCTCTTGTTTACTCGTGATTGACTGTTTTTATAAGTCAGCCCCCTGCATCTGCGAATTGAAAATGTCCTGAATGTTGGCCGTCGCGCTGATGGATCACGAGGCCTCGATTAAATAAAATGCACGAGACGAAACGTACTAATTCAACTTATTAAGAATATAAACTATATTATCCGATTTTCATTAACCAGTAGCTTGTCTATAAATTTTGAAATACGAGGTTTGATCAAAAAATAATGAGACTTTTCAAATTTCCCGGGCTGTATTCGTCCGTTTGGCAAACATTTTTTTTGTCATGTTGCTGCACTTGTCTGGATATTGCACGATCATTGGTGACCATATTGAATGTTTACTCTTCCATCAGCTGGCTGTGAAGTTATACATGTTTTAGGGTGCTCTGCGATTTTTCACTTTTGGAAAAAAATGGATCAGAGAATTTGCATCAAGTTTCGTTACAAAAATGCAATAAAGAGCAGTAATGCTTTTGAAATATTAAAAGTTGCTATTGGTGACTTGGCTATGAGCCGAGCAAGAGTTTTCGAGCGGTATAACCGTTTTAAAAATGAACGGAAGACGTTGAAGATAACGAGCGCCCTGTGCGTCCTCGCACATTGGTAACGGATGATACCGTCGAGAAAGTGGAAAAAATGATTATGAGCGATTCTCGAATTATTATTACAAAGGTTGCTGAGGATGTAGATATATCATACGACTCATCTCAAGAAATTTTTACGGATGTTTTACACATGAAACGTGTGGCAGCAAAATTTGTCCCGAAACTGCTAAATTTCGACCAAAAGCAATATCGCCAAGAGATCGCTCAAGATTTACTAAATGAAGTGAATAACGAGCTTACATTGCTCGATCGAACCATAACAGGTAATGAATTATGGGTTTATGGACGTGACGTCAAAACTAAGTCTTCATCGTTCACCTGGAAGCATTTAACGTCACCAAGAGCGAAAAAAGCAAGACAAGTTCGTTCAAACGAGAAGGTTTTGCTCACTGTGTTTTTCGACTTCAACGGTTTAGTGCATTATGAGTTCTTACCTAAAGGTCAAAAGGCGACTAAAGAATATTATGTAGAAGTTTTACGTCGTTTGCGTGAATCAATTCGAAAAAAGACCAATTTTGTGGCAAAATCAGTCATGGCGACTGCACCACGATAATGCAACCTGCTCATGCCTCAATGCTGGTTCGTGAGTTTTTGGCCAAACACAACACCGTATTGATGCCACAACCACCGTATTCACCGGACATGGCTCCCTGTGACTTTTGCCTATTCCCGAAGATGAAGAAATCCATGAAAGGAAGACGTTTTGACAAAATCGATCAGATAAAAGCAGAATCGCTGAAGAAGCTGAATGCCATATCGAAAAATGAATTTCAAAAGTGCTTTGAAGATTAAGTGCATTATATCCGAGGGAGACTATTTTGAAGGGGACAACATTGATATTTACGAATAAATAAATATTATTTGCATAAAACGAAAAGTCTCGTTATTTTTTATCACACCTCGTATATTTGAAACAATAATTAATGCCAAAAAATGTTTAATTCTTGAGTTATGGACGTAAATTCGAGTATTCTTTTGGCGGAAAGTTCAAATCGATATTATATTTTTATTTAAATAATGATAATAATATTTATTGTCAATAATTAACTTCTAACACTTTCTTCTAACACTTCTACGTGTGTACTAAATTTATTAGAAAATGAATTTAGCCTAATTCTTATCCGTAGCTGAAAGATAGACTAAAGATTATTTGTAATAAAATGATAGACGCTTTCTTAACAATAACGGATCAATAACCTAACAATCGTAGAACCTATCGATTTCATAGAGGCATGATAAGATGGAAAGCTAAAGTTTAGCATTTTCAACTCAATCAAAAGTTTGATCAAATTCTGTTGGTTTTAATATCTCGACACTTAACTAGATCGCTGTTTTGCGCATTCAGAGTAGACACCTGTTTTCCCCAAAATTGTACAAAAAAGCTTTTGAATTAGCAGATTTATCTAAAAACGTCGTAAAACACTGTTCCCGTCACTCTTAATGTGCGCATTAATGTGTGCGTATTAGCACGCGTGCGTGCTAATACGCCATGCAGCACATATTCTAATTATGCGTGTTGACACGCCGTGCGGCGCATATGCGACACAATTGTTGTCACATCTGTCTCAGACCTTGCCCTCACGACATGCTGATTAATCTGTACGCTGCTTTTGCACCATGCGGACTCCATGCGAGAATTTTGATATCTGTGTTTGTAGAAAAAGTGGATAAATTTACAGGCATTCATAATACACTATTCTAATTACTATTTACTATGGATTTATACTGCAGCTATAAGAATTACTTTTAATAAAAATTTAGGAGAAACTCAAAAATTAATTAAAAATGTAACCTCTTATTTAAATCTATATTTATTGCTGATTTTTTACGTACATTATATATAAAGAAAAAACATAATTGTTAAGAACAAAAATTATTTCTCAGAACTTAGCAGTATTAAATGTCACGAAAAATATGCATCTAAAAAAATCACTCATTTTTTACAGGTTGTTTGATGAAACTTAATCCTGAAGTTATTCTATCAGATGTCGTAGTGAAGATGATCTACCCTCAACTTCCAGTTAAGTCAAAGCTCAGTTATGTCAACGATCAGATATATCAATACGTACTGCCCAGTTATTTCACATTTAGGGCTGGGCTGACACCCCCTTCACTGAGAAACACATTAAAGTTAGCAGCACAGACACAGATACACACGGCACACGTATAAAGTACACTCCTTCATCTTTTCCGCCCAACAGAAATTGGCGGGGATAAGGAGATATGGAGATAAACGAACTGTTCTCATTTCAAAGTCTTTGACTTAACTGGAAGTTGAGTGTAATTAATGTAATGGTAAGTACTTAAATTAATTTATTGACAGCATCTTTTTCATACTGACAAAATGAATATAAAATAAAGATTAATTTCATAATATACATCAATATATAACGTAATGAATTTATGTAATTACACCTGTCAATTACAAATTATAGTCATTAAAATTTAGAGAGGTACTTAAAATTTTTTTATATTAGCATGCCCTTAATTTTCAGGATATTCCAGAGGTTCAAATATCTCACGTCAAATATCACGGATCAAAAATTGAGTATACTAAAATTCTTGCAGGCATTGGAAGTGTACACACAGAACAATTGGCCATCATTTACGGTTTGAATATACTACGTATAGCTGACCGAAAATAAGTAAATGCGTGATTAATTAAAAAAAATACTTTATATTCTGGTCGAAATTTTGATGTTTGAAAGTAAAAATATTCATTTCGATGACTTTTCATAATATCTATATATGATTTTAAAAAATAACTCTTAGTCTTTAGTTAACTAACGCAGAGCATTTGGAGTACAAATTAATTTCCTTATTTTATGACAGTTTTTTATGGTTTATAAAAATCGTAAAAACTTTGGATATTATGTATAACAGTGGTTACATGTTTACTATTCAAAAAGTTCCTCTCCTTCTTCGTAAATTTTTAGAAATAAAGGCGAATACAGGTTTTCTCTGCTATAGAACTTTGGCATTTTGGACATTTTTTCTTTGCTTTGAGTGTTGCTTGTAAACATATAGAGCAGTAAATATGTCCACAACGAGTAGACATAGGTTTAAGCGCGGAACTTAAATCTTCAAGACAAATGGGGCAAATGGTAGGCAATGCTTTTTCGGAGAATTTTTCAGAAGCAGCAACAGGAACTGAAATGTCACTAGGTAGGGTATCATCCAGATTTATGACATCTTCTAAAACTGCAACGCTGACTGACGGTTTTATTGATAGATCTTCTGCAGTATCCCTGAAATTGTTAAATGATAATAAATAGAGGTCACTACCGGTGACAGTAGGTGATAATTAAAAAAAGGACTGCCCAAAGACAAACTCTTCTAGCATGATACGTATTACTATTCATTGTCCAAAATTGATGTACGCTTCATTATATTTAGGGAACATCTACAATTATGAGCAATTCTACTGTGACTGATCACGAAAGAGTGATTGGTCACACCAGGAATCCCATTCTCCAGTTCACCTTAAAAACATGCGTTCATTCAATGGTCGCCTCCCTTTCGAGGAGGAGTTTCTTCAGTACAGTGACCGATCACAGAAAAATTATCGGTCACACCAAAAACTTAGCGAGCCACACTTGGGGTATGTAATATTAGAAAATCGAGAAAATTTTCCGCGCCGAAAATGTTAATGTGTCCTTACATTTCGTGTTCTTGAGTATGACACTTGACGTGTATTAACAAATGAAGGGTCCGCTGCCTGAACCTGTTAATTGACCTTTTTCGAAATTGTTTTTTTTTTCTTTTCTGGAACTTTTTTTTAGGTGCAGTTAAGATCACGCAAACGAAAAGGCACAATTCTTTTTAGTTTTTTAATGGGTATTCGAAAATCGCATTTTGATATCTGCATCATAGATCCGCGGTCTAAACCTCTTAAATACTGAGTTTAATCGTAAAATAGGGCAGTGAGACACATGTCAGTGTGTGCAGTTGAGTGAATGTGTGAGCCGCAACTTTCGGCTTTTTACGCAATTTTACGTCTCTTCGAAGTTATCGTCAGCTGATTGCTGTAAAGAGGAAGGTGAGTGACACGTTCGATTAATAACACTCATCAAACTTTTGCAATTGCAATAAATTATTTTGAATTTTTGCAAGCACATCTTTTTTCGACATGCGAGTCCAAATATTTGGAGTATATCACATCACAAGTAGGGTTAGGCAACCCCACGGTTTTTCTCGTCCTGTGAACATCGAACTCCCCACGCGAAGACGTGTGTAACCCTACGAGTTATGTAAGATATTTTATTCGAAATCATCCTATATTATGAGCCTATAGTGCCCCCTGAAAAATGAGCTTCTGATAGCCCTTTACCTTTATCGACATGATGCTAGAACTTCCTATGAAGTGAACGTTATTTCATAATGATAATGATTATTGATCGGACATTCTTCTGTTTTTCTCTCCATCTGTCAAATTCCTCGAAGGCCAGCTCATATTTAACCTTCGATTTTTGGTGTAAAAAATCTTGCTTTGCTTCTTTCACTTTTTCCTTAATGTTGAAGAGTGACATTATGGTTGTTTATCTAAGATTTAGAGTGTACGAAGATTAAAATCTAGGATTTAGGACCCGGAGAAACATCAACATACAGGTTTCTCTCAAGCCGAAAAATCTGAATTAACTGGATGACGAGCTTCCTGGAGATTTTTGCGAAGAATCCGACTTCTGGACTATCAATTGGAGTATGCACATTGTAGCGAGAGCTTTGGTAGATGCAAACTAGGAAAAGTCAAGGAAAAGTCTGGGAAAAGTCTAGAGCGAGAAAGATATGGGTTAGCGAAAAGAAGCTGTTTTTCTCTGACCCATCTCTACTCTTAAAATACCCTCCAGTTACAGTACACCGTCCGCCTAAATTAGGTCAGGTCGAAGCATTTTGGAGAGAAGTCTACGAAGTTCGTCATTCACTGGAAGAAGACACAAAGAGCATAAATAGTTTCAAGGAGCTGAGCAATGCTCTCATAACAACCGAGGAAGAATGCCCACCAGTCACTACCGAGGAGGTAAAAAAGTATAGAGACACGAAAAACGATTCCGCTCCGGCACCAGATGGTATCAAGACGGTCGAAATGAACTCACCACCGTACCAGTTCGAATCTCGCAGCGAGCTTCAATTCTGATCGGTCGGTTTGTCCAATAAGCGCGGGCCAGCAATGAAAATAGTCCGCAGATATTCTTGCACCCTAGGAGAGGAGAGCGACTGGGTACGTCGCCCGAGAAACGAGAGGCCCCGTTCTTCTATGTTGACCCTTGACCGATTATACTTGGAAAATTTAAAAGATATGTAGTTAGCTGTCTTGTCCGAAATTTATTTAGTGCTTCAACGCCCTTGGAGCAGCAGTTCTGTTCCCGTTTATATTTTATTCCAATCCAGAGTGCGGAATACATAATCCACAATGTTTGTTCAAAAATAGAAATTTAGTTAGTTCCTTTAATACTCCGCGAATGTTAATGAGCTCCAAGTCGATTGTTAGAATTAAGTAACATGAGCGGTTTGCTTGCAATACAAAATGGAGTATCATGTAATAGTTAGAACAGCTGACCTGCGATTTCCTGTCTCTTTTAGTTTAAAATTAAATTAATGATACTCCGTGAATTTAAGGTTTTAATTATTATATTTCGGATTTTGATTTATCTAAACTTTAAATTGATAACACCTAGTGCATAAAATATTTTGTTTGTGGCGCGGAATGGATTAAACAAAAAAACGTCTCAATTTTCTCTTTCTCTCTCTCTCTCTCTCACACACACACTAAGGGGTTCTATGCATAAATAAGATTACCAGGTTTTACCCCTTTTCATTAACCCACGCCACTCTGCAAGGATGCTGGGCTAGGCGAAGAGCGAGGCACGAGCGATCGATTCCATTGAATTTGTTTGGTACTGTCTTTCCTGGGCGGTGTTAATCACACCTGGCGCCAGCCAAGAGTGTCCATCTTATTGCCTAAGCCCCGAAATCTATCCAACTAAGTCGAGAGGCAGCAAACTGGCACTGATTTTTCTGGTTCAATTTTTCCCGCTCCTAGTAAGAAAACGGCGTTATACTCGCTGCCCAACTCATGCGGGAACGACTTACGTCCAAAGGCACTATGCGGCTCTATAAGTGCTTTATTACCACCTATGTTATTCTTAAGGTATTATCATTAATACCGCTCCGCCAAATATCCCGAAGGAAATCGAGGCACTCGCGGACTGACATAGCTCTCCTTGACTTCAAAAAACGAACCATTTTTGTTATCCAATTTTCGGCACCAGCTGACAAAAACATTATAGCTAAGGAGAATGAAAAGGAAAATGCTCTTGGAGGTGCCAAGCCTTCACTGGTTAATAGCATAAAAAGCATGCTTGCGTCTCAGCAAGGTGCTAAGACACTTGCAGGGAAAATGTAAGCGGTCGTCCTGAGGTCGCTTATTGTCCTCAAGGTGCACGAGAGTTTTGCCGTTTCATCTTATTAAGTCCATCACATACTCTTTACAAAGCTTTCTGGTCTCTCACAGATGACCTGCCATAGATAGTGGATGTCTATTACATCGATTCGTATAGCATCGCAGCGAATCTTCTACATCAATCAGCAAGAACTACGAGCAGATCGTACAGACACATTATGGTGCAAATGCAATTGTTTTTTTTTATGGATATTCACCTGATGAAGCCAGCTAGAGCACGAAGAGTACTGAAAGATTACTTCGACGAAACAAAAAAAAATCCGCTTGATCTCAATGCTGAAAAAGTAGTTCGAGGATTTTAACTGTACAGTGAAACAAGCCACCATTGACTCGGTATTCATAGTAGGCGAAGACATAGATTCTCATGAATTCGTTAGGAAAGGTGCATTCAAATGTTTTCTTAAAGTGATAGGAAACTGTATGATCTACAACTTTCTATAGAATTACTTTTGCTCTCAAGCACATTGGAAACGAGATATTTCCAAAAAGCGCTGTTTCTGCCGCCATTTTGTTACTTTTTTCGTAAAATTTATTTAATTGTATCATATCGAATTCTAACTTGTGCAAGGAAAATAATAAATACGGTTATTTTACATTTTATATTCACTGAATAATACAAAAAATGCGTTCAACATTCAAATAATGCATGTTAAATGATACATTTAACCATTTACTTTATCCGTGACCAAAGTGGATGTGCGGGAATCTAATGCAGTGTATTGAGCACTGTTCTCTCGTCGTTAATCCCATCAAAGCGCTCTCTTCAATAACACTGCGTTGAACTCACGCTCAAATACGTACGTCTGTTCATACCGTGCTCCTCACTGGCCCAACCTAAATATTTTATAACTCAAAAACTAAAACTTCAACTGATTTTTGACAGAGAAATGTTGGATTTCTTTATTTTTATACAACTATATCAGTCCGGACACTTGAGTCTGGGACACCCTGTGTAAGAATAAAGAATCTAGTGGCCGTATGAACTCAAGGATGGTGCTTATGCACACTCCGTGGCACCAGACACCCAGAACTTCAGCATGTTTTGCTTAAGTCATTGCAAAATCAACGAGCCTACCTCTTGAAAACTCCAAGAACCACCGGAATTGTCTGTGGTGGAAGGGAGGTGATACCCCTAATTGGCGCGTCCACGGGTAGCGGATAGAAGAATGCTCCCTGGAAACAGAGGGTAGGGCTGAAATAAAATAGACCCCGTGGACCAAAAAGACTCAGAACCCCAAGTCAAGACGTGGACAACCATGCCGAGGACTGAGTGGCACCAAGGAGTGGTGTGTCCAAGGGTATCTCTAGGATACCAGGTCGCCTCCTAGAGTATATAGACCTTACCACCGCATGCAGGGCTCTGCGGGGGTGGACCTTTTCTTCCCTTGCTACTCGTGGGAACAGTATGGTGAAAAATCAAGAACAAATGAACTGGAGTATTTGTGAGGAGATGGGAGGTACTTTGGGCGTCGCTAAGGAGTAACACGTAAGCGGTAAAACATAGGCGAGGAAGGATATTGTTAACTGACGAAGTAAATGAAATTATTAGGCAAATGGAGTCCTACTGCAAATGCATGAAGAATATGCCCTTGCCAATCCAAAATGGTGTGTCAGAATTAGAGATTAAGATGCAGAGACTTGGCAGTTCCTTAAGGTATGCCAAGCTTTACTACAGAATGGCTCCGTCCAATCTTGGCTTAGCTCTCGCGCAGAGGGCGGCGAAGGCTAAGAGGAAAGAAGGGAAGAAGACGAACCTCAGCCAGACGGGGGACCGAAGAAACCGACGAGGCTACCACTCCCTAAAATGGGAAGCGAGAGAGGGAGCCTTCACTGAGCCCCGTCGAGGCAGGTATCACGAAGCAGAAGACGAAGAAGGCTAGGGCACGCACTGCTGTAGCAGCCACGACGCCTACGCCAAAAAAGGAGGAAGTGACTGCTGTAGCGCCAGCAGCACCCACGGACAACAGGGAGAAGAAGATGCATAGACATGCTCGACCTGAGGCGGTTCTCATCAAACCGGCCGAGAGTTTGAGCTAAGCCAAGGTCCTCAAGAACCTGAAACAGAAAGTTAGGCCTGACTCCCTTGGTGTAATAATTAAGGGGGTCAGACAGACAAGAAACGGAGAGATCCTTGTGGAAATTGAACCTTGCAGGAAAGGGCAGAGCTGAGTTTTCTACAGTTATTAAGAAGGCGGTTGGCGAAGAGGGTAGAGTTCGCGAGTTCGTCCCCTGAATCGAGGTCGAGGACCTCGACCCAACTACTGACGCTGAAGAAGTCCAAGTGGCCATAAAAAACTACTTCGGCAACAGAACGGTGGGAGATGTGAAGGTTAGTCTCACGAGAAGGCCCTTCAGAGGTAATCTGAAGGCCTTCGTGGAGCTTCCAGAAGAATTGGCGTCTATATTGCTTCGTACGGGGCACCTGAAAGTTTAGTAGGTATCCTGTCGTGTGCGATAAAAGACGGAGGCCCCACGGTGTTATCGCTGTCTTGGTTTCGGCCACAGAGCAGCCAATTGCAAGGGCCCAGACCGTATGAGGGCCTGTTGAAGATGCGGCAAAGAGGGACTTAGGGCTTCAGAGTGCAAAGGCACACCGCAGTGCTACCTCTACGCTGCAAAAGAGGAAAAGCCCCGGACAGACCATCGGCCGGGGACAATGAGATGCTCATCGTTCAGGGAGGCAACCTCGTTGAAGAAGCCGCCGGGCCGATAAGCCAATCCACGATAGCCAATCAGGATACCAAAGGCCGACGAGCCTGATGAGTGGTAACCCGCACTACTGAGGACGACGCATGCATACTGGCTGCATGTTTAATAAAAAAAATGAGGGAATGATGCCATAATCATCTAATTCAATCGTAGATATATTTTTAAATTGAAATATTTTTAATTCCCTCATATGAAGAAAATAATAAAAATTATTAGTCTGCCTTTTCCCGAAACAAAATGTGAAAAATTTCCAAATACTTTTTCTAACTTTCTATACA
>JAAAKG020030269.1:6615-19650 GCA_010014905.2 Druon quercuslanigerum
GCGTAAAAAAGAATTCTCAAATAAATAGTTGCATTTTCATCCCAAATACGAATTTTCAACAAAATAGTTGAATATTTTAAAAAAATTGAAAACAATTGAATTTTCAATCCGAAAATAAAAATTTCTAACGAAAAAGTTTATTTTTCAGTCAAATAGTTTAATTTCCGACAAAAAAAAGTTCCTTTTTAACTGAATAGTTGAGCTTTTAAACGATAAACGAATTTGTAACGAAAAAGTTGAATTTTAAACAAAATAATAATATTTTCAATCCAAAAATATTTTATTTACAAAAGTATTGAATTTTCAACCAAAAATATGATTTTATAACTAAAAAGTTAATTTTGAACTAAATAGTTAAATTTTCGATAAAAATATGCATTTTGAAAAAAAAAATGATTTTCAACCTTTTGGTTGAATTTTCGACCTAAAGACGAATTCCCAATGGAATAGGTAAATTTTAAACCAAAATAGTTTAATGTTTAATTAATAAAAATACCAATTTTTTACAGAACAGTTGAATTTTCGTCCTATTTTATTTCCACGTGTGTGTCATCGTTCTGCGTAATTATTTATTGACTGAAAACGCGTCTCACTAATTGTTACAAAATCATTTGTTATAAATTATATATCATCATTTTTCATAAAATAAATTTAAATCCAGATTTGTTATTAATAAAAAAGTGTCTTAACAAATATTTTTACTGATTTGAAGAACTTTTGGCAACGGAAAGTGTAAAAGATCCGACCCACCAATTCCCCCAATTGAATTTAAGAAATGCAAAGAGGGTCGTAACGTTTCATGAGAATGGACGTTTAGTCGTAACAATCTCGAAGGAAAGGTAAAGTGGGTCACATGAAATATTTTAATTTCCGGTTTTGCTATTACTTTCTTTGAATGAAAAGACCCCCCCCCCCTCTCCCAATAAGGATCTAGTATCTAATTATGATTTTAAGTGTCTCCAGTGGAGGGGAAGTGTGAACGTTAGATTCCCCACCTCCTCTAAAACATCATCTGTCTTATAAAATAATGTTTACTTAAAGTAAAGTGCCTAAAGGCTCATGCATGTATAATTTTTTTGAACTCATAATACATTGTTGGGATTTAGAAAAAAATGCAATACATTATTTCTTTGACATTTATTAGGGAACGACCATTGATTACGTAAGGATGATTTCTGAAATCTTAGACGCCCCCCCCCCCACCTTACTGAAAAGTATCTACAAATTTCAAGGAGTTCAAAGAATTGTTTAAGACTTGCAGTGATTTGAAATTATTTCAATCGATTTCAAGGAATACCAAAGTCTGAAAAAGTTATTTAATTTCAACACACAATTATAATAGCTGGCGGCTCTGCGGACATAACTTTAAAAACTCCTTTGTGAGGGCATTGACGTGCGACGCCATTTTTTAAATAAAATTATTAATATTCATTGTAATTTTCAACAAACCACAGTTGAAGTTAACCAAAAAAGACGAAGTTTTAACAAAATAGTTAAATTTTCAATTAAAGCAGATTAATCATCAACGAAACAGTTGCATTTTTAAGTAAAAAATTGATATTATACCAAAAAGACGGATAAAACAAAAATACCTAAATTCTTATTCAAAGACATGAATTTTGAATCAAAAAGATTAATTTTCTATTTAAAAAGGAATATTTTAAACCAAACAGTTGTATGTCCGATCTAAGAAAGATAGATTTTTAACAAAAAATGGAACAGTTGAATTTGTATTGAAAAATATTAATTTTTAATGCAGAGAAGCCAATGTTTTGCAAAACAGTCGAATTTTCAACAAAAATTTTATTATTGACCAAAGAGTTGAATTTTCTAAAAAAAATAGTTGGTTTTTTAACCTAAAAAACCTAGGGCGCGCGAGTGCTGCTTCTCGCGTTTCGCGCTCGGTCTTTGTATATCCCCCATACTTGTGCATAGAAATATTAAAACTAAACGTTAAAGCATCGACAAAAGGAATTTGGTGATTGTGAATTCTCTTTTGTTAAAGGTCCTTTGGCTTTAACGATCGCACTCGAGTTTGTCACTTAAATTGTATATCATTTCCATCAATTTATATTGTTACAATTCATAACACGCATTGACATTAAAAACACACGTAGCTTCATTGACTTGTTTAAAAAAAATGTACATTCTTTAAAAAACACACTTTTGTTATTAATTTTTTGAAAAGTTGTGCTCACAGCCTAAAATACAGACATACACACACAAATAAATCCATGCATACATACACACACACATAAATACATACATACAATATAGTAAAACAGACACATTCGACAAAAAAATTTTAATTAAAACAAAAATTAAATTGAATTTAACCAAAAAGACGAAGTTTCAACAAAATAGTTGAATCTTTAACTAAAACAGTTTAATTTTCAATTAGTTGCTTTTTTAACTTAAATTCTTAAGCAAATATATAAATTTTGAACCAATTAGATTAATTTTCTATTAAAAAATAAAAATTTGTAAACAAACACTTGAATTTTTAATCGAAGAAAGATTGATTTTTACCAAAAAATGGAACAGTTGAATTTTGTATTTAATGGTATTAATTTTTAATTTAGAAAAACAAATTTTTTACAAAACAGTATAATTTTCAACAAAAAATTGAATTATTGACCAAAAAGTTTAATTTTTGAACCAGAAAGACCATTTTTCTAAACCTGTTTATTTTGCAACCTAACGAAGATGAATTTTCAATAAAAAATATAATATTTGACATTTGAACAAAACAGTTAAATTTAACCAAAAATGAGGAAATTTAAACAAAATAGTTGAATTCTCAACCAACATAGACTAATTTTCAACCAAACAGTTGCATTTAAAGAAATTTGATTTTCTACCAAAAAAGGCAAATTAAAATAAAATTAAATTGCTAACCAAATATATGAATCTTCAATAAAGAAGATTAATTTTCCATAAAAAAATAAGCATTTTTAACCAAATAGTTACATTTTCAGTCTCAGCAAAATCGATTCTTAACAAAAAATGTAACAATTCAATTTTTATCGAAAAATATTAATTTTCGATTTAGAAAAGAATTAATTTTTTTACTTAACAGTCAAGTTTTCCACCAAGCTGTTGAATTTTCAAGACAAAAGACGAATTTTTGTATAAAACAGTCGAATTTTCAATAAAAAATATAATTTTTGACATTTCATCGAAATTGTTAAACAAAACAGTTAAATTTAACCAAAAATGAGGAAGTTCGAACAAAATAGTTGAATTGCATTAAAAAAAAATGATTTTTTACCAAAAAAGCCAAATTAAAAGAAAATTAAATTGCCAACAAAATGTATCAATCTTCAATCAAGAAGATTAATTTTCTATTAGAAAATATAAATGTGTAACCAGACAGTTAAGTTTTCAGTTTAAGAAAGATCGATTTTAAAAAAAAATATATAACAATTAAATTTTTATCAAAAAATATTAATTTTCGATTTAGAAAAGCAATTTTTTTACTTCACACTTAAATTTTCCATCAAATAGTTGGATTTTCTACTAAGCTGTTGAATTTTCAACTAAAACAAAAAATTTTCTAAAAACTGTTGCTTTTTCAAATTAAAAAAGATGAATTTTCAATAAAAAATATAATATATGATATTTCGACAACAACAAAATTTTAATTTTGAACAAAATACAATTGAATTTAACCAAAAAAGACGAAGTTTCAACAAAATAGTTAAATTTTAAAATAAGAAGGATTAATTTTCAACCAGTTGCATTTTACACAAAAAAATTTATTTTATGCCAAAAAATATGAATTAAATAGAAATACTTAAATCCTTAAACAAATACATGAATTTTCAACCAATTAGATTAATTTTCTATTAAAAAATAAAAGTTTGTAACCAAACAGTTGAATTTAGAAAAGCAAATTTTTTACAAAAAATTATAATTTTCAATAAAAAATTGAATTATTGACCAAATAGTTTAATTTGTAAACCAGAAAGACGAATTTTCTAAAACAGTTAATTTTGCAACTGAACGAAGATAGATGAATTTTCAATAAAAAAATATAATATCTAACATTTCATCAAATTCGTTAAACAAAACAGTTAAATTTAAACAAAAATAAAGAAGTTTAAACAATATAGTTGAATTTTCACGGAAAAAAGAAGAATTTTCAATAGAAAGTAAATATTAGTTGATATCTCAACAAAAAAGATATTATAGTTTTAAACGAAACACAAATAATTTTTATCGAAAAATATTAGTTTTCGATTCAGAAAAGAATTTTTTTTACTTAACCATCAAATTTTCAACCAAATAGTTGGATTTTCCACCAAGCTGTTGAATTTTCAAGGCAAAAGAAGAATTTTGTACAAAGCAGTCGAATTTGCAACAACAAATTTGAATTTTCTACAAAGCTGATGAATTTTTAACCTGAAAATATGAATCCTCAAAAGAAAAAAAGTCGTTTTCGGGAAGCTTGCAAATTTTGAAATTGTTTCCCATTCATCGCTAAAGGGTAGTAGAAAAAGGGGGAGACGGCATTTTCCCAAATTCCAGACTATGTTTACACCGGGCCTAAGACAACATCGGTGCTGCCCTCATAGTCTTTTTTTTTTGAATGGATTTCGCCTTTCGCGGTAAGTTACAGGTGTTGAACCAAAAGCTCTGCGGAAGCGACCGACAAAACCGCAAGGCGGATTTTTGCTTGCTACCACAATACGATGTTTGTTCAATAAATATATGAATTTTCTCGAGGTCTCACGACTGACGATCGTGGATTCCAATGTCTCATTTAAACCTACTTTTCCCTTTTCGCAGGACGCTATTTGCCATAAAATAAATATGTGAGAAAAAGATTTAACGCCCAATTTCAATAACGATGACAAATTCTATTCGTCCTAATTTCAATCCTTCAGATAAAATGAGTAGGGTGGTCCAAATTATTTTTTCTGCGAATTTTCATGCATTTCCCAGGCCTTCGACTCTCCCACACTATTGGCACCATTTAACACGTTTTTTTTAACGTTGACACTTTTTTGCTACGATTTTGCAAAAATGACAATACTTTCTCACAATTGTCAACTAATCAATTAGTTCAGTTATCAAACAAACAAAAATGAGTTTTCCATAAAAAATGCAATAGTTAGTTTTTAAGCAAGAAAAAAATTTAATTTTAAATAAAAAAAACAGCAAAGAGTTAAATATTAAACAAAAAATAGAATTTTTAAATAAAATTATAAATCTTCAAAACAAAAAAATGATCTCTTAAACAAATAGTTCAACTTTGAATAAAATTGATAAATTTTTAAACTTATGATATGCATTTTTAACAGAAAATGGAATAGTTGACTTACCAAGAAAAAATTGTCATTTTAAATCAAAAATACTTGAATTGAACCAGAAAAGGTAAATTCAATCAATTGTTTAAAAATGCATCTTTTTAATGGAAAATTAATGCAATTGGTTAACATGCTTCGATTCAAATATGTTGTTGAAAATTCGTATTTCTGTGTTTAAAATTCAACTGTTTTGTAAAAAATTCCTCTAGTTAAATTAAAAGTTAAACAATTGAGTTTGAAAATTAACAATTTTTTTTAAAATTCATTTTTTATGGTTGGAAATTAAATTTAGTTCCAAATACTTTAATTACAAAAAAAAAAATGAAAATTGATTTTTTAACAGTTCAAAATTTGAATCTTTGGCAGAAAATTCAATTTTATGATAATTTCTCTTTCGATGGAAAATTCTTAATAATTTCATCTTTTTTTGGTGGAAAAATAATTTTTTTTTTTTGAAAAATGAACTTTTTTGTTGAAAATTCAACAATTTTGTTAAAAATTCCTCAGTTTGAATTAATAATTAAACAAATAAGGTTACAAATTAATAATTTTGTTTCAAATTTATTCTTTTTGGTTAAACAATAAATTTTTTCCAAATTCAACTTTTTAAAATTGGAGGAAAGTGCTATTTTAATTTTTAACAATATAATTTTGAATTTTTAACGGTTGAAAATTTACCTAACTGTTAAAAAATGAAAATTTAATTTTTTTGGTTAAGGATTCCTTTGCGTTAAAAATATTGTATTAATTAGTTCCTTTTTTATTTTCAAATCAGCTGGTCAAGATTAATTAAAAACTTTTCTTTAAAAAAATAAAATAAAATTGAATTTTCAGCAGTTCAAAATTTGACTATGTTAGCAACAAATTTAATTGTTTGATTGAAAATTATCCGTTTTAGTAAAGATATCAATTATAATATTTTTCGCTAAGAATTTCTCTTTTGGTGGAAAATTCTTAATAAATTCACCTTTTTTTTTGGTAGAAAATTAATCTTTTTTTTTTTGAAAAATGAACTTTTTTGTTGAAAATTCCACATTTTTGTTAAAAATTAAATTTTTAACAATATAATTTTCAATTTTTAACAGTTGAAAATTTAATTATTTAAAACTAAATCTTCTAATCTTATCATTAATCTTCAACTAAAAAAATGAACTGTTAAGAAAATAGTTTAATGTTCTAACAAGGAGTTACATTTTCAGGCTAAAGAAATTAATTTTTAACGAAAAATGTAATAGTTAATATTTTATCACAAAACGATTTTAATTAAAAATTAAAAATATTGGATTTTCCCAACAAAGATAAATTTTCAGTTTGAAGATCTATTTCTATAAAAAAGTAGAATTGGAACTAAGATTATAAAAATACAAACAGATAAAGGAACTTTTAATAAATTTATTTAAAAAATTTTTGAAAAAATATAATATTTGATAATGTAAAGAAGAACAAATTTTCATTTAAATTTAAAAACACTGGAATTGAACCAAAAAGACGGAATTCTAAACAAACCAAATAAATTCTATTTCAAAATAATTTAATTTCCAATAAAACTGTTTGATTTTTAACCAAAAAAAGATGAAATTTCTACAAGAAGAGATGAATTTTCAAATAAAGAAGATGAATTTTTAACCATGAAGATTAATTTAAAAAAAGAATTATCAACAAAATACAAAAATTTGTGACCAAAAAGTTTTATTTTCTACAATAGAAGAATATTTTTCTGCTAGAAAAAAATAATTTTTAACAAAATACATACATTTTTTACGTAAAAGTTGCATTTTCAGCCAAGAAGATTAATTTTCAATAATCAAAACAAATTTTCTAAAAAAAAAGTTTAATTTCGTATTAAATAAATGAATTTTATAACCATTTGTTGATTTTTTTAGCCTAAGAAGATAAATCTTCTATAAAGCAGTTAAATTTACAGCGTAAAAGTATGAATTTTTAAAATAATATTAATTTACAATCAATTAATAAAAATTGGCAACACAACAATTAAAAATAATTGTTAATTAAATAAATAATTTTGGTATCAAATAGACGAATTTTCGACTAAAAAAAGATTAAATTTTCAAACAAAAAATAAATAACTTAAATTTTCAGTTAATAAATTATTTTGCAGTAAAAAAAATACTTGTAGTAGCTCAACTTTTAAATATATAGTTCAACTTTTAATTTTTTTTAAATCACAAAAAAATGTGATACCTGACATTTCAACCACAAAAGATTTTAATTTTAAATAAAAACAGTAGAATTTTTAACGAAAAAAGATTTCAACAAAACAGTAAAAGTTTCAAACAAATAGTTAACTTTTTAACTAAAAAATATAAATTTCAACAGAATAGTTGATTTTTTATTTAAAAAGATAAATTTTCAACTAAAAAAGGCTTATAAAACCAAAAATAAAATCGATACGGTTTCAGTTAAAAAAATATTTTTCAAGGAAAAAAATAACGAGTTTCCAATAAAATAATAAAATTTTTATCAAAAGAGATTAATTTTTAACTAACATTATGAATCTTAAAAAAAAATACTTTTTTAAAAATCTATTTTGATATCAACCAAGTATTGTAAAATTTTGTATTTAAAAAAATATGAATTATCAGCAAAAAATAAAAAGTTTAATTTAACCACAATAGATAAATTTTGAATAAAGACTATTTTATTTCTATAAATCAAGACGAACTGATTTACTCAGTAACGTCTATTGAACGAATCAGTGATTTTAAATAATCTAACCTATAACGGTCATTATTTAAATCAGTAATTTGAATGGCATAATCAGCTTGGTTTCACTAATTAAATCAGTTATTTTTAATAATATAAACAATAACTTCCACTATTTCAATAAGTATTTTTCTTTGATGAAATCTGTAAATTTTAATGTGTTAACTAGTCAATTATGGATAATCATATTAATTGAATAAAATGTATAAATTTTATAAAGTCAGCAATGTTGACTCGATTATCTGTTAAAAGCACTGTTTTAATAGTATAAATTACTGATCTTTAAAATTTAAAGTATGCTTTTGATTAATTGAATCTGTCAAATTTTGACTAATTTGATTTAGAGAGTAGTCTAGAGAATAATAAATTTTATAATAATACAAAATCATAATTGTATATTTTATCATTTATTTTATTTTTTCTGGATAAAATCCGAAAGGGGTTATTCAAAAAATACGTGATATGTTTAGGGGGGGGGGGGGTCCACCAAAATATCATTTTCCATGTAAATAAACACGCTTTGCCAATTAAAGTTTCTGAAAAGTTTTGTTTGCCTTTTTGTTGAAGGTGTACCACTCAACCCCACATTTAGGGGTTAAAACGGACAAACTTTGGTTGATAATACCTAGTTACTTTTTAATAAAAATTTTTTAACCTAAATTAAGAAAGAAGTAGACTTATAAACGTTTTTTTTTAATTAAAGCATTATTAATTTAAATAAATCCGTCCGGTAACATATTGAGAAACCCATAAAAGAATGTCCCGCTTAGTGCCGCCTTATGGTACTCTTGAAGAAAAATACGTATTTTCTCGCGAATATTAGGTTGCTTTTCTGGACCGAAATTTTACTGATTTTTCCTTGACAGGATCAAAAAAATATTGAGTTTCACGGTTTGAGCGTCGTGTGCTATGAAACCTACCGCCGCGTAGTTTCTTGGAAATCTGTCACCCCTGTATGCAACATGTTCTGTCATACATGAACTTCCTTTCCAATGCATGTGCAAGAAGAAAAACAACTAAAAGAAAAGTTTCCGGAAAATGAAATTGTGTAACTGAAATTTCAAATTTAGTTAGAAATTCCAAATTTAGCTTCGTACATGATTATTTTTTTCACGTAATTTATAATTAAAATATAAAATTAATATTAGTACAATTTTGTTTATTTTATAGCATTAATTATCTAACACAAGAGAGAATATTAATTTTTTTAATGGTTTAAAAAAGATATTTTAAATTCAGAATTAATATATTTAATACTTTTGTATAATCTATAGTCAGTAAAGTTGGCCGAAAAAAACGTCATGTCTGTTCAATCTTGACAATCTTTTAATTTTCTAAAAATATGATTGAATATAAATCTTTTTCTTCAAAAATACAAATTTGCTATGTATGTAACATAACCAAAAATTTTTTAAATTTGTGAATCTTCTTTTGGAATATATAATTTTTTAAATAAAAAATATCAATTTTAGGAGAAAAACAATAATGTAATCTAAACTTGTTAAAAGGTTCTAAAAGTTTTTCAAATTATTATCAATTTTGTTTCAAAATTCCATTTTTCGATTTCAAATTCCATCGTAACCTAAAATTGTTTAAAAAAATATGAGTCTTCTTTGAATTCTAATGATAAATTTTGAAATATTTTAATTTTCGTCAAAAGCACTAGGTAAGTTCAAAATTGTTCAATATTTCAACTTTTATTGTTCTTAATAAAAATCATTTGATTTGTTTAAGCAAGCTTGTTTGAATTAAAATGATTTTTTTAAATGCCAATTTTCGATAAATAATGATAACATAACCTAAAACTGTTTTAAAAAATAAGAATTTCCTTTAAAATCTAATGAATTTTGCAAAAATATTTCATTTTCCGATGAAAAACACTAACAAAATCTAAAATTGTTTAAGCTTAACAATCTTATTATTTTCTAAAAATATGATTCGATATAAATCTTTTTCTTTAAAAATACAAATTTTCTATGTATGTAACATAACCAAAAAATTTTTAAATTTGTGAATCTTCTTTTAAAATATATAATTTTTTAAATAAAAAATATCAATTTTAGGAGAAAAACAATAATGTAATCTAAACTTGTTAAAAGATTCTAAAAGTTTTTCCAATTATTATAAATTTTGTTTAAAAATGCCATTTTTCGATTTCAAATTCCATCGTAACCTAAAATTGTTAAAAAAAATATGAGTCTTCTTTGAATTCTAATGATAAATTTTGAAATATTTTAATTTTCGTCAAAAACACTAGGAAAGTTCAAAATTGTTCAATATTTCAACTTTTATTGTTCTTAATAAATATCATTTGATTTGTTTATGCAAGCTTGTTTAAATTAAAATGATTTTTTTAAATGCCAATTTTTGATAAATAACGATAACATAACCTAAAACTGTTTTAAAAAATAAGAATTTCCTTTAAAATCTAATGAATTTTGCAAAAATATTTCAATTTCCGATGAAAAACACTAACAAAATCTAAAATTGTTCAAACTTGACAATATTTTAATTTTCTAAAAATATGATTAGATATAAATCTTTTTCTTTAAAAATACAAATTTTCGATGTTTGCAACATAACCTAAAATTGTTTAAATTTGTGAATCTTCTTTTGGAATATAAATAATATAAATAATATAAAGTAATCTAAACTTGTTAAAAGATTTTAAAACTTTTTTATATTATAATCATTTTTGTTTTAAAATGCCATGTTTTGATTTAAAATTCCACCGTAACATAAAGTTGTTAGAAAACAATGAAGTTCCTTTGAAATCTAATGAATTTTGCAAAAATATTTCAATTTCTGACGAAAAAGACACTAACAAAATCTAAAATATAAATCCTTTTCTTTAAAAATCCAAAGTTTTGGTTATGTAACATAACCTTAAATTGTTTAAATTTGTGAATCTTCTATTGGAATATATAATTTTTTTAATAAAAAATATCAATTTTAGGTGAAAAACAATAAAGGAACCTAAACTTGTTAAAAGATTCTAAAACTTTTTCAAATTATAATTATTTTTATTTTAAAATGGCATTTTTCGATTTAAAATTCCACCATAACCTAAAATTGTTAGAAAAATATGAATTTCCTTTGAAATCTAATGAATTTTGCAAAAATATTTCAATTTCCGACAAAAAAACTAACAAAATGTAAAATATAAATCCTTTTCTTCGAAAATACAAATTTTCTATGTATGTAACATAACCTTAAATTGTTTAAATTTATGATTCTTCTTTTGGATTATATAATTTTTAAAATAAAAAATATAAATTTTAGGCGCAAAACAATATAGTGATCTAAACTTGTTAAAAGATTATAAATTTTTTTAAACTATAATCATTTTTGTTTTAGAATGCCAATTTCCGATTTAAAATTCCACTGTAACCTAAAATTGTTCAAAAAATATGAGTCTTCTTTGAAATCTAATGATGACTTTCAAGATTTTTAAATTTCCAGCTAGAAACATTAACAAAATCTAAAATTATTCAACATTGCAAATTTTATAGTTTTTAATAAAAATTATTTGATTTATGTATGAAAACTTGTTTAAATTACAATAATTAAAAAAAAATGAAAATTAAATATAATTGTTAATAAATAAATTAAATTGTTAGAAAAATATGAATTTCCTTCGAAATCAAATTAATTTTTCAAAAATATTTTAATTTCCGACGACAAACACTAACAAAATGTAAAATATAAATCATTTTCTTCGAAAATACAAATTTTCGATGTATGTAACATAACCTAAAATTGTTTAAATTAGTGAATCTTCTTTTAAAATATATAATTTTTTAAATAAAAAATATCAATTTTAGGCGAAAAACAATAAAGGAACCTAAACTTGTTAAAAGATTTTAAAACTTTTTCAAATTATAATAATTTTTGTTTTAAAATGCTATTTTTCGATTTAAAATTTCACCGTAACCTAAAATTGTTAAAAAAATATGATTCTTCTTTGAAATCTAATAATGAATTTCAAAATTTTTAAATTTCCACCCAAAAACATTTAAAAAATCTAAAATTGTTCAAGCTTGACAATCTTTTAATTTTCTAAAAATATGATTGGATATAAATCTTTCTTTAAATATACAAATTTTCGATGTATGTAACATAACCTAAAATGGTTTAAATTTGTGAATTAAAAGGTTCTAAACGTTTTTAAAATTATAATCATTTTTGTTGTAAAATGCCATTTTTCGATTTAAAATTCCATCCTAACCTAAAATTGTTAAAAAATACGAGTCTTCTTTGAAATCTAATGATATATAAAATATTTTAATTTCCGCCTAAAAACACTAAAAAATTAAAATTCGTCAATATTGGAAATTTTATTGGTCTTAATAAAAACTATTTGATTTGTGTATAAAAACTTGTTTAAATTATAATGATTTTTTAAATGCCAATTTTCAATTGATAGCGATAACATAACCTAAAATTGTTAGAAAATTATGAATTTCCTTTGAAATCTAATGAATGTTGCAAAAATATTTCATTTTCCAACGAAAACCACTAACAAAATCTAAAATTGTTCAAGATTAACAATCTTATTATTTTCTAATCTTTTTCTTTAAAAATAAAAATTTTCTATGTATATAACATAACCTAAAATTGTTTAAATTGGTGAATCTTCTTTTGGAATACATAAGTTTTTAAAATAAAATATCAATTTCAGGCGAAAAACAATAAAGTAATTTAAAATTGTAAAAAGATTCTAAAACTTTTTCAAATTATAATCATTTTTGTCTTAAAATGCTATTTTTCGATTTAAAATTTCACTGTAACCTAAAATTGTTGAAAAAAGTGAGTCTTACTTGAATTCTAACAAAATTCAAAATTGTTCAATGTTGCAAATTTAATTGCTCTTAATAAAAATCATTTGATTTGTGTATGAAAACTTGTTTAAATTATAAATGATTTTTTAAATGCCAATTTTTAATAAATAGCGATAACATAACCTAAAATTGTTAAAAAAATATGAATTTTTATTATA
>JAAAKG020030280.1:0-19649 GCA_010014905.2 Druon quercuslanigerum
TTAAGGGACTTCTCGACAAGCTAGAAACTTCTTTTTTTTTTTTAATCGACGCGCCTTCCATGATAATACACTAATCTGCAAGAAATTAAAAAAAAATTTAATTTTAAATTAAAAAAAAATTTCTTTTAAATTTTATGACACGTATTGCTTTGAAAAACAATTTTCACAATTCAAATAAATAATTATTTTAAAATGCACAATAATTTATACAAATAGTATAAATTTTGATTTCATGAAAGAGACAAATTTATGGCACGTATACATTCAAATTAACAGTGTTAATTAGAATATATACGTGTTATATATTTTTCTCTTACCTGAAATCAAAGTTGTATATAACTAACAGTGTAAATTCAGAATGTATACGTATTATACATTCTTCTCTTGCCTGAAATCAAAAGTTATTCGAAAATAAAACTAAGAAGTAGAAAATGATTGCGTGAAATGATTTAGCCTGACCTTGCTCTCATGCTCCTTTATACATTGGCTCACCGCTCTCCCGGTTTCTTCAGTATAGACTACCTCAAGAGCAAGAGATTCTATATACACCCCCATCACTAAGGGTGGCCTTTTTATCTGTAGGGTTATTTAGGAATTGTCCTATTTTCGCCCGTGGTTTAAATATGGTTTGGATGTTGTCTTTGTTGAGAATTCTTCCTATTTAGTCTGTGACGCGTCGGATTTAGGGTAGGATGGTCATCGTTTTTCTCCTTCTTTCTTTAGTAGGTTGTGTTGACTTGTTTTTTTTTGAGTGTATATTCTTATTGCTTTATCAATTTGTTTGTGTAATCGTTCTGTATCAGGATTTGATTAACGTTTTGTAATTCTTTGCGTAAGTTATCTTTATCTGTTATGCAGACAGCTCTGTATACAAGGGAGTTGATGACTGATTGTTTTCTTAGATTGGTGGTGGTGGGAGGACGTATGTAGGTATCTGTTTTTATGCGTTGGGTTTCTGTAAACTTCAGGTCCTAATTTGTTTTCAGATATTTTCTAAACTAATACGTCCAAGAAAGGCAATTTTCCGTTTTATTTAATTTCCATAGTGAACTGTATTTTAGCATGTAATCGATTGATGAAGTCGAAAAACTTATTTAGTTGATCTAGTCCATGGCGCCAGATGACAAAGGTGTCGTCAACGTAAAGGAACCAAAATTCCTGCTTAAGCTTGAATTCATTGAAGATTTTGGTTTCTAGATGTTCCATAAAGATGTTGGCTATTACAGGTGAGATTGGAGATCCCATTGCTGCTCCTGAGGTTTGTTCATAGAATTGGTTGTTGAAAGAGAAGTAAGTATTATTGAGACAGTTTTCTATCAAAGGTATAAACTCGCAAGGGAAGTATGTAAGATTTAATAATTTCAATTGTGTCAGAGATTGGTACTATCGTAAAAAGAGATACTATGTAGAAACTCACTATGATGTCTCTGGGTTGAATTTGAATCTGTTGTATCTTTTTGATAAAGTCAAATGAGTTTTGGACGTAAGTGATCGAGTTCTGCGGGGAAGAAGCGTGCTAGGTTGTAAGTTGTTGAGTTTATTGCGCTGTCAAATGTAAAGATCCTTTTGAAGTTTTTTTTTGTATCGTCTGTTAGAAGGTTCATTATTTTCTTCTTATAGCCTTCTTTATTTTTGTCTGCTTTTGTCTGCGGATAATATTATATCTTTGTTCCGCTTGAGTTCTTGAATTGCGTATTTTCTTGTTTTGTTAAGTTTGAGGTCGGAACTTGAGCTTGACGCAAAATTTTGGCCGTCACACGTCTTATGTAATTCACTTTTCCGTAGGAAGATTATATATTGCGGATTCCAAATTGCTGATGATATCTTCTTTCGGGATTTTGGAAGGAGATACTGCAACATTATGTCCTTTAGATAAGGCTGAAATCATTGCATTGCTGAGAGGATGGTCAGATACGTTCTTTACTGTATAAGTTAGTGGTGTTTGCTTTAATGGAAGTAATTTGCTAAATTTTATTTTTGGTTTTTGAGTTGTATGTAAGAATACTGTCCCATGAAGTTCTTTAATTCTAGATTTAATGCTTTAACGATGATTCATTTTGATAAAAAAACATGTTTCGTGTTCCAATCAGGTACAAAAACTACGTATTTTGCCGCCGTTTCAAAAAAATTGCATCACTTCTTCAGGGCTGACCCGAAAATGAGGTATCAGGTTCTTATGTATACTCTCTGCGATGCCTGTGATTGGCCAGAACGCCCCACCGAGGAGACTGGTCGAACCTGATTGTCCAATTCGACCAGTCCCCACGATGGAGCGCTCTGGCCAATCACAGGCATCGCAGAGAGTATACATAAGAACAACATAAGCTGGTAACTTAGTTTCATGCTCCCGAAATATCTCTTTTTTATCAAAATGAATCATTGTGAAAGCATTAAATCTATAATTAAAGAACTCTACGGGGAGAGTATTCTTACTAAAACCAACACCTTTAGTAAGCTGAGGACGTCTCAAGGTAAGCTACTAACACCCTTACATTTTTTGAAACGATGCAAAGGCAACAAAATCGTCCCGAAATTCTTACAATTAAAAAATAATTTTAGAACATAAAAATCCAAATCAATTTTGCATAACACAAGTTTGCTTCTCTTGAAAGAAAGAACACAACATACCAAATTTGTTGTATTTGTCTTGCACAATACCTCCAAAAAACTATTAAAACTTCACCTCTTCCTATCAAACACCCTCAGATTTGACATTTGGTCTACATTGGACCGCATATCATTTTTTTTTAATCCCAACGGATTAAAGATCTTTCCACTCAAAAACAAAAAATTAAATTTGGTAAATTACTTCCAGTAAGGCAAACACCACTGGGGAACTAAATGGTTTCAGCCTAATCTAAAGGACATAATTTTGCAGTAGCTCCTTCCAAAATCTCGAAAGAAGATATCAGGAATTTGGAATCCATAATATATAACCTTCCGCCCGAAAAAGTGAATGACATAAGACGTAGGGCGGCCAAAATTTTGCGCCAAGCTCAAGTTCCATCCTCAAACTTAACTAAACAAGAAAAATCGAAGTTAAAGAACTCAATTGGAACAAAGATATTATAATATTACCCACAGACAAAGGCAACACAACAGTAATAATGAATAAAGAAGGCTATAACAACAAAATCATGGACCTTCTAACAGACGATGCATACAAAAAACTTAACCCATACAAACGGATAGCTATATACCTTCTCCCAACACCACCCATCTAAAAAACAATCGTCATCAACTTTATGTATAGACTTATGCACACACACACACGCGCGCGCGCATATATATATATATATATATATAACCTCATATACAGAGCTGTCTCCATAATATATAGATAACTTATGCAAGAACTTAAAAAATACAAAGCAGATCCTAATACAGAACGATTACACAAACAAATTGACAAAGCAATAAGAAAACACCCTAAAAAAAAGTCGACACAACCTACTGAAGAAAGAGATAAAAACGACGACCATCCTACCCTAAATCCAAGGTGTCACAGAATAAATAGAAAGAATTCTCAACAAACACAACATCAAAACCATATTTTAACCACCTGCGAAAATAGGACAATTCCTAAATAACCCTATAGATAAAAGGGTAACCCTCAGTGATGCGGGCGTATATAGAATCTCTTGTTCTTGTGGTAAGTCTTTATTGGAGAAACCGGGAGAGAAGGAATCGAGATCTTAAAACACCCTAATAACATCAACAGGGACAACGGATACAACACCAACCCGATTTGGCTTTCCGTCCTCCCGGTTAAAAAAAAGACTTGACTATTCATTCAGGTTCGACCAGTCCCCAAGGTAGGAAGCTATGGCCAATTACAGGTATCGCAGAAAGTATACGTAAGAACAACATAACCTAATACCTCCGTTTCAGGTCAACACCTCGACTGACGTTTACGACCCCAAATGACTTTCTTAGAAAATTCCTAAGCCATTTGTTATAGCATACGCCAAAAGGACTACAGCATAATGAAATGCGACTTTTCACCAGGAATAGTAACTAAGGGGGCTGTGGTGCATTTTATAGCAGCTATTGAAAATAAATAAATTCTGATGTTAAATTTTTTATGATAACTGGTCAAAATTATGTTCTGAAGAAACTAGAAAAAATATACCACAGCCAGTACTTGAACAGGGAACTCCATTTTTCATGAGTGGAACGTTAACTAATTATACAGGCGAGGCCACAGCATACATTTTCTCGTTTCTCCTATATCAACAGGATGACGCACGTCAGCATCTTTATGCCTGTGAATTTGTGGTGACTAATTATATTCTGAATAAAATAACCGAAGCTTGTATAATTTGAAGTATTTATGTTATTTTGCCGACACGGGTAATTAATTAATTAATTTTGATGTTAAATTTTTTATGATTACTGCTAAAAATAATTTTCTGAAGAAACGCGAAAAAATATGTCACGGGCCGCATTTAGAACGGAAAAGCCTCTTTTCATGAGTGGAGCGTTTAACAATTACACCACCGAGGCCACAGCCAACATTTTCTCGTTTCTCCTATATGCATATCCTGTTGATATAGGAGAAACAAGAAAATTTAGGCTGTGGCCACGGTGGTGTAATTAATTAACGCTCTACTCATGGAAAGTGACGTTCTCGGTTTAAATCTGAGCCGTGGAATATTTTTATCGTTACTTCAGAAAATTATTTTGACCAGTAATCATCAAAAATGTAACATTATAGTTAATTAATTAATTGCCCTGGTCGACCAAAGTACTTTTATTGAAAAGAGAATCGAAAGCAGGTACTCAGGGAATTCTCCGTACTCTGTTGTTCAATAAAAATTCAAAATTTTCAAATTAAAAACTTATATTGTTTAGTATAAAAAAACGACTATGAAACAATAGCATCGAAAACCTAAAAAAATCACTTTTGCTCTCTGAGCCTTTTCTGCATGGGACAAATATTAACCAAATTTAGTTAATTAATTAATAGTTTATCATTATTTAATAATAATTAATTATTAATTTTAATAATAATAAAGAAATAATAAGAAAGAGCTTTTTGAGCAGCCAAAGAGCGCCTTGAACGGCGAATAAAGTGCATTCAGGAAAATTCCACCTTTTTTACTCATCCTTCCCATCTGTTTAACAAATTGTTGTGTGCCGTTGACAATCCGCCTCGTCGAGAAGAGATTCAAGTCTTTTGGGAATAAGTACATGGAGATACTCGTAAGCAGATATCTCACTCTTTCGTAATATTTGCCAGACACAACTGTTACAACGTCTATAAGAGGAGTGCCCACTAGATACTGCTGAAGAAGTGAAGAAAGTTAACGATAGATCTAAGAACTTTTTAGCGGCAAGGCCAGATAAAATCAACAACTTTTGGTTGCTCGTATATTTGCTACTTTATCAAATGGAGAAAATTCATCCCACAGTGGTCTATCGAGCAGATATGGAGTGCAATAGTTGAACAGCGTGGATGAAAGAGAAGAATGGCAGCTTGCAGAGAGAACCTGTTAATAGACAGGTGTGTTACCCAGGATTCCATCAGGTATGACGCAATCTGTCCATGGCTTGAATTGACTACCGAAAGGCATTCGATAACACGAATCATGAGCGACTTATCTAGCTAATTGAGTGCCTGGAGGTGCATCCAAAAATATTGAGATATATTGAAGAGCTTACACTCTTGTGGCCGACAAGATTTGTCATAACACCTGACTAAAGACAAGTGACTACCAGCTATTCCACGTATAACAGGGAGGTCTTATAAGAAGACTCTCTAACACCCGATACTTTTCTGGATCTCCCCTTTACCTTTATCTATTTTGCTCCAAGGCAAACGTTCTGGATACATATGTGGCCCACTGAACAGACGTAAATTTAAGGTCAACCATCTTTTATATATGGACGACCTTAAGCTTTTTGCCTTTTCAAAAGAGGACCTTAAAATCCTTGTGGCGGCGTTAAATATGTACTTTAAAGCAATGGGCATGAGCTTTGGACTGGACAAGTGTGCCTGCGTCCACTTACATCAAAGAAGACTAGAAAATACATCATCACATAGAATCTTCAACTTCTAAGTAGAAATACCATTCAACATCTTGGTATTGCAGGAAAATTTTCCTTTCTTGGAATACCGCAAGCGCAAACCCAAGATGTGCGTATCGTAAAAACGGCCCTTGAAAAGAAGTATCGCAAAATTGTCAGAACGATTTGGGCTTCCGAATTATCTGGGCAGAATAAGATCGAGGCGACCAACATTCCAGCCGATCCTATACTGCTCTACACGCTTGTTGCACTAAAATATAACGTCGATGAGTTGAAGCAACTTGACCTTGATCCTCCCTAACTTGTATCGAAATAAAGGGTGTAGATGTTTGCTGACCTTGGTTTGAGTGTCTTTATCGTAGAGCGGTTCTGGGTGCGGCGTTTCGATACCGTGCCGTCGATAGGGCCGCAGAAGATCTTTGGTGTTCGAAACTCGTGTACTGGAAGCAGAACATTCGCTTCGTGGTATATTCTACGGAATTATATGTAGAGAAGAGTCATCGACGGGTCTGTCCAACATGTTTATCAAATCTGCTGGATTGAGATCGGAGATTGAGGGATTTATTTCTGCCTGTTTTTCGTTAGACACCTTAATTTACCGCGAACACATATTTAATGTACCTGAAAGCCATACCATGGTCTCTGTCATGCCTCTGAAATGGTTATATTACCTTCTTCGGCACTACTATAGTGTTGATCTACTGCCCATCTTGTCATACGCCCAAGGGGCACTCAATTCCGTTGTGGAGAAGGATGACTGTAAAATCTACTGGAATTTCACATTCCCTACTACTCATCGTATTAGTGCTACAAAGCCTGATATTGTCCTCAAAGATCTGAAGACCAAGATAGTTTAGGTGATAGAATTCTCGACACCAGACGATGGTAATATCACGGGAGAGGAGGAAGAAAAACGGGCGAAATATCAAGCTCTTCTTATCGATCTGAGCAGGCTGTACCGAGGCTACAAAGTCCGCTTTGTGGTTCTCATAATCGGTTGCCTTGGAGATATGAAAGATTCATTTCTTAGTCAACTCAAAAAAAATTCCGGCTTACCAGCATCGTCCTCAGCCCATCGCGAGCCAGATACAAAATGTTGTTCTTCTCGGATCACTTCACCTGATCCGTCAACACTATTCCTCCTAACATTGTAAATAGGTAGGTAGCCCTAAAAAAGTATCCAGAGGTGAAACCTTCTCCTCCAACTATGCCGTATTCTGCGTAAGGTCATCCGCGTCTAGAGACCGGACTCTAATAACCACTGAGAAGAAGAACTAAGAAGAATAATATTTAGAGGTCGTTCATCGCGAATTTGTTGGTTTAACCCATCATTGAAATTAGTATTTTTTATAATTATGCCTTACCGGACCGGAATTCTAGACGATTTCTACATGATATCGTCTAGAACACATCATCTAGAATGGACCCCTTGCTAGATTATAACTAGACGCCTGCTAGACTAAAAAGGGTCACCGTCCGCAGTCCCTGTTTTATGGGGTAAGTAGTAAAGCGGTAAATTCTTCTTAAGCCGACCCTCATAATATATATATCTGCGTGTAGTAGGCATCTAGGGAATGTCAAGTGGGCATCTAGGGATCGTGTAGTGTGAATTTAGGAAGCGTCTAGTGGGCATTAGTTATGCATAACCAGCATTTAAATTTCTTTTAGTGCGAAATAACACTTCTAAAACAATAATTTAGAATATGTAAAAGAATGAATCAAGTTTCACTTATTTAACAAATGACTCAATACTTTTCTTTTTAATATTTAAAATACGCTTAAAAGTGACCCAGAAGTAATAAATAATGAAGAAAAATCAAGTACAAAAATGCTTTAATAACATCCATGACAAAAAAATGATTTTCTGCTATAGGAAAACTTTCATAAAAAGCACAGTTTTCAGTTTATTTAATCAGTTTTAAATGTGGAATAAATTTTCTAAAATAGCAATTTAAAATATGTAAAAAAAATTGCACTGCAATTATTTCACAAAGTGCTCCATACATTTTTTCTTTAGAGATTTAAT
The DNA here is from genome assembly GCA_010014905.2 of Druon quercuslanigerum. Classification (NCBI taxonomy): domain Eukaryota; kingdom Metazoa; phylum Arthropoda; class Insecta; order Hymenoptera; family Cynipidae; genus Druon; species Druon quercuslanigerum. The sequence goes on from JAAAKG020030280.1 coordinate 8,057, forward strand.
ACGCTTAAAAACTGTCTAAATCTAAAAAAAATAAAGAACTTTCGAGTTCAAACACGTTTTAATAACCTCAGTGACAAAAAACATTTTCTGCTTTTTAAAAACCTCTGTAAAACGCACAGTTTTCGATTGATCTAATATCAAAAAATGGACACTTAGTTTGACTATTACCTATTTTAAAAAGTGCTCGATACTTTATATTTCTTTTGAATATAAAATACTTCTATCATGACTTCGCGAATTTCTTTCAGTCTTTCCTCTTAAATCTGATCTTTAGTTTCATCTCCGTTTCCTTCAGCCCCCTTACTATTCTCCTGCTTCTCTAGAAAATTATGCTTTTCCGGCGGCGATCTAAACATTTTTGGACATTTCAAGCTCGAACCTAAATCGTCACTCTTTTCACTACTTCCCATCTCCCTTCCCTTCCTTTTGATAAAAGCCTCAATCCATCCCACACTTTTTAATCTCACTTTTAATCACACTTAATCTGTCCTTTTCTATAGTTTTCTTGTACTTCCCTCTTGCCTTTTTTTCTTTGATCTCCACTTTCTGTGTACTAAATACTTCATGCTCTAAATCTTATTTTTCTTCGACGTTACTCTCTTCGTTATCCAAGAGTTTTAATCCTAAAAATTTCATCATTCCATTTTCAATTTCACAATCCCTTAAACAATCTCTTACATGCAAACCCTTCTATACACTTGACAATCCACTCATCTCAAATTTTACCACAATTATCAGAAAAACTCAGCATCAAAAATTCCCACCACCTTACTAAATAGTTCTTAGATTAGAAGTTAAAATATATTTATTTTTGAAATTTTTTCAGAACTTCTTAATAACTTTTAAAATTAATTGAATTTGTCCTATAACTTCTATAAAATCCTGCAAATCAAAACGAATTTCCTTTAAAGTTGAATTTATAAATAATAATTGAACGCTTATTATTTGTAGAAAAAATTAGAGCAATTTTAAATTATATTCAGAAGTTTTAAAAAGGTTCAAAATTAATTTAGAACTTGAAATGATATAAAATAATTTAAACCAAGTGTTGGTTCTGGCAAAATTCGAGTATTCGTATCGATATTATCGTGCAAATACCCATAAACTAATTTAAAACAAAATGTCGATTTTTGCAGATATCAAATAAAAAATTTAGAAGCTTTTTAAGAATTTGAGAAGGCTGCAAAAGAATAAAGAAAATTTCTTAATGTTCCTAGGAAACATTTCTAAATATATCTTAAAATTTCTCAAATTTTTTCTGAAAATAAGGAGTTTTCAGTTATTATTTCTACCTGAAAATTCAACAATTTCGCTTACAAATTAAATATTTTTTAAATAGAGCAATAAAATTTGTATCATTAAAAGTTTAAAAGCTTTTCGAAATATTAGCAATTCAAAGCTTTCTATGGCAAACACTTAAGTTTCAAATTGCTTAATTTTAAACATTTGGCTTTAATTTACTTGAATTAAATTAACAATCAAATATTCCCAAATATTACATAACTATTGTTTTTCTTAATTAAAAAATTTCAAATCAAATCAGTTAAAAAATGAATCATTCAAACTGAAACAATATTTTTAATTCAATAAAAGCCTTTAATTGCGTATATATTATTAAGTTGAATTTAGAATCGATTTATCAAATAAATTACTGTTCAGTTTTTAATACCTAAGGTGCAGATCCATTTAAAAAATTATTTATTCATTTGTTTACATTTACAGTGGATAAAATAATACTGTTTTTTGAATTAAAATTGTTCAATTTCAAACACTTTTAATTCTTAATTGTTTAAGTCTTGAATACTGCACTTTAAACTTCATTAAATTAAAAATATACGCTTAAAATCCAAAATCTAAAATTAAGAATTTTAAAACTAAAAGATTCTTGAATTACGCATTGTAAACTGAATGATATCATAATTGAAAAAGATATCAATTCAATTAATTATTTTAACACCTGCTGAAATCGAACTTAGACAGACTTTTCTTCTGAAAATTTGTAACATGCCCGGTCAAGAAATAAATTCCCGGTCATTTCCATGTTTTTCCTGAACTCAGAAAATTTTCGGTAATTTCCCAGTTTTCCGGTTCAGCGGCAACCCTGCCTTTGCTAAATATTTGTACATGATATTTCTCGAATTCTGCATTCATAATTTAAGTATTATTTGTAGATGATAAACTGGGCAAATTAAAGAATTAACCTATATCTTATTATCCAAGTTTCTAAAACGCTCTTCTGAATACCGAGTATCATAACGCAGAATGATCTAAATCTATAAAAGTCTATATATTGTCATGGTAACCAACATGGTTGTCATTACGTCGCGCGACTTGAACGCATTCTCGTCCCCCAAGTGATGAGACCATAGTTTCTGGTATCATGTTAATTATAGTTTCAGTCGGCGCTTATCTTTAGCTGAGAATTCGGCTGTTTTTAAGAGTCAAAAAGAAGTTTGCGTTTGGTAAACCTGTGTTCACAAGTTAAAGCTTTATGTGATTCTATACACCTACGTCACCGTATGCGTGGTCTGTAGAACTCTTTTTCCGCTCCAACCCCGTACTAATTTTATTTCTTTTTATTCTTCGCTCTCAGTCATCTGCCAAGAGTCACTGAGACTCCTAATTACTCTACTACCTTTCAGTCCTTAACCTGAACCAAGGATCTAGTATCCCTAATTTTACCACGTTGCACAAAATTTTTTAATTCTCTACGAAGAGGATTTGGTATCCCTATTTATGTAAATTTTTCTTGGTCCTAGATCAAGAGGATATGGGACCCTCACTTTCCCCTAATAAAATAACCATACCAATGACCATTCCCATCAGCAACAACGTAAAGACAAGTTCTCGAAGCGGACCAAATTCATCCGAACACCTATCGGATGCCCAAGCGTTTAAAATCCTTCGTCACTTGCCTCCAGACCATGAGTGTGTAACGAAATCTTTTCAACGACTAGTCTATTATTATACTATTATTATTCTGCCCGATCTTGATCATTTTTATCTTTGTACCATAAGTCTTAACTAACTTTACGCCTGTGAATAAAGAAATTGCTAAATATGCCACAATCAAAAGTTTAAATATCATTTCAACTGTATAACGAATCGGTCGTAAACATTTGATCTTGCATGAGATTTGTATGCTCTTCAGCGTCTAGCTGTCCTATTATGAAACTTGAATAGCTTTTTCAAAACAACAAGCCATCATTTTTTAAAAAGATGTTTAAATTAATGTAACCTATTTTAAAAAAACGCGATTTTAGTTTTGGCTTCGAACATAATTGACGGAAGCATTTTTCTATGACTTGTATAATAAAGGATTTTAATAAAAGAATTTGGATTAGAAAAATTAATTCACGTTAATTTTCAAATTTAAATAGATTTTGTATTTTTATTTTACTCAAAATCTTGTACTTAAAATCATCTTCAAAAAGATAAACAAATTTGAGGCAAGTACACTTGGCGAATTCAGACCTTTATATCTTTTGTAAAAACATCAAGACTACATACCTTCTTTTTACGAAAGAAGAGGGAACCCCGCTTTCTCCTTGCCTTTTCCGAATGTTGATCATCATAAGCTGTCCCACTGAAATCAAAAGTTCCTCTCAGTGTGTTTGTATATAAAAAAATCGGCACATTCAAAACATTATAAAACGCTTTAAAGCTATCATATTTGGTGACACTGATACTGAAATCAAAAACATGTACGGCAGAAAAATAATTTTAAAAAGTCAAAAGATCATTAAGAGATGTCTAGACATTCAGCGCCCTTCCTTTCAAATCTTCTCGGTATTCATGATTATGGAGAATGTGAAGATCCTCGGTTTCGGCTTCGCTGCCGTTACATGTTTCATGTCATTCATGCCGACTGCTGCCATAAATAATAGAAGCAAAAATCAAGTGCCAAATTAGGCTACTATCAACTAATCGTGCACGTGACTATTTTTGTGTTAAAAATATTTTTTTAATAATTCTTTAAACAATCTATTTTTGTGCCTTTGTTGATTAAGTATAAGTTTACAGGGAGACAAGTACTCTTCTTAAAGAGATTTTATATAGAAACCCATTATCTACAACTCAAGTTTTCAATCAAAACTTACAGACAATTGCTCCTTTCGTATTGTTCCGTAAATCAGATTCTAACAAGTCCAATGTATTATGTAGAAAATGATTTAATTTAAATGCCTTTGAAAATAAATTAATGATTGGGGATCTAAATCCATTCCAATATTTCTAATATTAGGATATTGAATTTCATATTTAAATGTGAAAAAAATCAGTGAGAGTTTTATGCAACTAGCCAAAAAAAACGTGCGCGTTTATTACAATAATAAGTATTTTTCTTTACTCAAGCACTTACTTTTCATACTTATGCCTTAATATTGAATGAGGGTTTGGACACTCTTGAAATCTTTTGTAACCTTGTAAACCTATTAAAATTTCTGAAACTGCCTTAGAATCTTCTGAAAACTCTTTTAACGTTATAAATTTCTCTGGACCCACTCTGGCCGGTGGGGGGAGGAGTGCACAGTAATAGGGAAGAAGGTATAAGAAAAATGGAAATACAATTCCATTCCATTCCAACTTAAAAAAAAATGTAAATCCCTCATTATAAATCGCAAATATTTGAAAGCCCGTGAAATACCATAATTTTTTTGGAACTCATTAATCTCTTAAAATAATTAAATTCCGCAGACCCACTGAAATATTTTGAATTATTTTGAAATATCTAAAAATCCTCTGAAATTCCTTATAATGATTTTAAATAATGTGAAACTCCTCGAAATGTTTAGAAGTAAATTGACATGTAACCAAATACCAAGAAATATTTTCAAATACTTCACCAATCCTTATTTAAAATACTTTGAAATGAATCTCTCTCTGAATCTGCGAAAGCATTTGAAGTATTTTACAATTCTTCAGCTTCTACAACTTAATTGAAAACGCTTTGAATTTTTTTAACCCATTAAGGACCAAACTTCCGTTTTCCAGCACATTTTTCTGCGAGATTTTCTGCTACCGAATCGATTGCTACAAAATTTCAGAACAATGAATTTGAATGTACAGTGTCCTGAACTTTAAAAGTACGTCACAAGAATTGTGACAAAATTCAAACTGAAATAATTATATTCATTTATTTAACAAAAAATACGAATTTTGCATTGTATCAAATCTTCATTTGATTATTTTCGTCTCGAATTTGTGAGGATCTACCATTCAAATGTGAAATTCTTAGGTCCATGGGATCTAAGCTTTAAAATCTATAGATTAGTTTTCTGAAATTAAAAATGCTGACTGAAACTCAAATTTTTTGACTATTACCGATTTTCCGTATTGGAGCAATATTTTTAAATAGATTTCCATAGATGCATGTATCTGTATAGTGGTTTTTAGGGCCACTTATCACGAATCCGAGATCAGATTTTTAAAAAACCCCAGAAAACCCATTTGCGAATTTTATGAATATCCGAATATTTCAGTCATTCTTGTCGACCATATTAAACCCGCCATCTTGAATTTTGCAAACATGATTTCGTTTCCGTGATGAGCGACACCAAAAAACCCTACAAACATGCATTTATAGAAATTTATTTGGAAATATTGCTCCAAAACGGAAAATCAGAAATAGCAAAAAAAATGTGGATTCTAGTTGTCATATTCGACATCGCCATCTTTAATTTAAGAAAACTAACCATTAGAGTCACTTTTTATTTTTTTATTTCACAAATTCGGAACGTTAACAATGCAATAAATTTTATTGAAGATGTAGTTCTTTTTTGACTAGCGTGAGATAATAATGTTGGGTCGGTGAAATGACATTGTTGATCTACTAGTCGTGGTATAATGGTTTTTTATTAAAACAAGATTTCACTTGGTGACACCAAGCCTCATCAGGAATACATGATATGGGAATAAATTAATACCTAGTTAAATAAGTACTGTCAGCGTTTTGGTCAACAGGTTTTTGTTCTTTTTGGTAGTTAATAATGTGATGTTAAAAATGTATTATTCTTTGGTAGTTCAGTAAATAAAATGAGAGTAAGATACTTCCTTCTGTACATGCAATGTATTTCAGTGTTTCAAATAAATAAAAATAATGGGCAGCACTCCTTATCACTATGACTGCAAGTCCAGGAGTGAGGTTATATTCGTAATAATACGGAGAGATGAAACATTCTGTGTGGACTATAGTCCCCTATATTCCATTTGAGAAATGAAAGATTTAGCGGGACATTTGTTTTGAAAACTTATGGTACATAGCATTAAATTTTTTTTGAACGTTATTAGTATTTAAAATTAAACTGCTGTATATATCACTAAAGAAATCGGTGTCAGAACGTTTGTTAAATGAGTTTTGATGTTTAACAATTTATAACATTTCTTTGAAAGTACGTTTTCAATCATTATTTTCGGTCTAAAGTTTGTGAATGCGAAACAAAAGCAGCACCTCTAAAATCTTTTTTACAGCCATTCTTATGTTCTCTGATTCTATCTTTGAAATATCGTTCGGTTTGGCCAATATATACACATCTGTACTCGCATGGAATTATGCAAATGATATGGGGTTTTTTTGTCTATTGGAGTTATGTCTTGGTTTTTTGTGAAGCAGTGAAAAGGATTTTCATCGTATTTGAAGGTTATTAGAATGTTAAAATGGACAAAAGTTCTTTTGTAAAATCTTGTGAGTTCGTTGGCAAAAGATAGTACGATAATTTGGTTAAGATCGATGTTTGGCGAGTTAATTTGTGATGTGATAAGGTGAGTTATGATTTTTATTCTGTAAATAAGTTAGTCTTTTATTAATATATAATTTTAGTGAAATTTTTTGTGTAGCCATTATTCTTAAGTGTCTTTTCAACAATGTTTAGGTTTTGTGCTTTAAATTTGATGTCTGAGAGTTTGACAACTTTATCTATGTTAGAATCAAAACTATCGGATCTCCCTAACCATGTTTCTTTACGGAACCAGTTTGCTATAATTTTGTTGTAGTCTCTGTGCAAGGTGATGTCTAAGAAGTTTTTAGAATTGTTGTTTTTAATGTCGATAGTGAACTGTAATCTAGGATGGTAGGAATTAGAAAAGTATGTTATCAGTTTATCTTCAGGGACACACGTCAGGATGTCATCGACAGACATAGCGGTAGTAGAAAATTATTTTGAAAGGAAGTTTTTTAAGGATATCTTTTTTGAGTCCTTCCATCACTAAATCAGAAATTACACCAGAGAGAGGGAATCCCATGGGCGTACCAAAAGTTTGTTTGCAATATTGATTCTGTAAGGTACAGTATGCCTCGTCTAAACAAAATTCTATTAATTTAAAAAATTGTTGAATTTGTATGCTGGTATGTTCTTTGACTTAAAACCAGTTGATTTTGATATTTTTTATAACAAGTTCTTTTGGAAAATTTGTAAATAAAGATTTGGCATCTATAGAGACTAGTTTGTAATTTTTAGGGATTTGAATATTTTTAATTTTTGTGATAAGACCACAGCTATTTTTAATATTAAAAGTTGTTTTTCCAATTATTAGCTGGATGGGTTTTCCAACATATTTGGATAGGATGTAAATGGGTGATCCGATGAAGGGAGTGACTGGTGGTATCTGTTCTGTTTAGGACGACGGAAGTGTTACCTTTATCAGACCTCATGACAAATAGTTTGGTGTTTTGTGTTAAAAATTATTTTTTTTTTAGTTCGGAGACTTTCAAGTTCAGATTTAATATTGTTGTAATTTTTAATAAGGTATTTTTGTAAACCAGAGATTTTAGATCAAAGTTCTATTCTCTTCATTAGGAATTAAATTAATTTTTATTTTCTATGCATGCGAGTTTCTTCAACGATAGATCCTTTGTTTTTAGGAGAAATTACAAATTTTTCTCCTAGACTTAAAAAGTACGATATTTCAAAAATAGAATCCGAGAACATAAGAATGACTGTAAAAAAAATTCTAGAGGTACTGCTTTAGTTTCACATTCACATACTTTAGACCACCAATTTGATTTTTCTAACGCTAAAATATTATGCACCGAAAATAATGATAAAAAACGTACTTTCAAAGAAATGATCCAAATTGTTAAATATCAAAACTCAGTTAATAAACGTTCTGACACCGATTTCCTCAGATATATATACCGCAGCTTAATTTTAAATACTAATAAATATTTTGAAAAATTTCATACTATGTAAGTTCCCAAAACAAATTTCCCGTTAAAACTTTAATTTCTCAAATACAATAAAGGGGGCTCTAGTCAACACAGAATGTCTCATCTCTCTGTATTATTACGAATATAACCTAACCACAATTTTTTTTTATTTATTTGAAACACTGAAATGCATTGCATGTCCAGGAGTAAGTACCTTACTCTCATTTTAATTATTGGACTACCAAAGAATAACACATTTTTAACCTCACATTTTAAATACCAAAAAAAAAACAAAAAACGTTACATTAGAATTCATTGTTTTGAAATTTTTAAATCGATTCAGTAGCAGAAAATGTCGCTAAAAAGAGTGTTTAAAAAAAACGGAAGTTTGGTTATACCCCTTGAAATTCCATAACATTATTTAAAATATCTGAAATTTGTCTAAATAAATCCCTTAAAATCTGTTTAAATCCCTTACAATTATTACAAAAACCGTTCGAAAATCCAAAGAAGTCTTCTGAAACCTTCTGTGATTTGTTGAAACCTTTAGAAATCCTTAAAACCTTAATACTTCGTGTACACTCAAAATTTTAATGATCAAGCCCTCGGTATTAAAGAATGAACGAAAAATGAAGAAAATGAATAATTTGAATCTGACGACCCTGACGGCAGATACCGCGCCTCTTGTCGCTGCGTACACTTTGGATAATTTCTTTGGATTTATGTGAATGTATGATACTGTATCTTGCATGTTGGTTACGTTCAGTGCCGATGTTTCTATTTTGATTCATTTCTGAGTGGGTTTCAGTCCGAAAAGAGTGAATTTTTCTGTTTCTCAGTTCGGATCGGGATTTGGATGCTCTTCGATAATTTTGATGTAAGAAGAAAATATCCCCTATTGACATCCTCGGGCATATGGTTCGCAGGAATTGTATATTATATTCTGATGGTTATTTACATTATTTTTTTACTTTACTAATTCTATATTGTTTTCTTGCTGTCATTAGGTAATTGGTAATTATTATAGACTTTATTTAGCGTTAGCTTACTTCATATAGATTTTTCACTCTGTTCTTTGAAGCCGATTGGAAAAGCTTATTTTCTGATGAAAATTTATGCTCAAAAGTAGAAAAACTCAATAATATATTAATTTCAACATTCGATCTAGTAGCCCCGGGTACATAATTTTCAGGCGAGGAAAAAAACTTCTCCGTGAATATCGGAAGAGATTAAAAACCTCAGAAAGGAGAGAGAATAAAAGTATTCTCAAGTTAGGAGAACTAATGATCAGGCACTATGGAAAGAATTTCGTGTCCTTAGGAATCTGGTTCAAACTGAGATAAAGGACTCTAAAAAAAAGAATAACTATAATTAAATTGTTAACAAGAATAAGGATAAAATTATCTAGAAGGTCTTTCGGGGGCTTGGAATAATTCCCTTTTGGGTCAAACATTTGATCAGAACTACCCGGAAAATGATTTTATAAAAAGTTTCTTGATTGATCCTCTATCAATTGATAATACTCTCTTATCCTTTGAATTACCTCCGTTTAATGGTGCTGACTTTTCCATCTCTTATAATCGGGCAGACTCTCTGCTTTCAGTAATTGCAAAGAAAACCTCAGGGGCTATCGGCATTGAGGTATCTTAATTAAAATAGTTAAACTTTCTCTCCGTGTGATAATTCCTGTTCTACTTCATGTTTACAATTTTTCTCTACAGCATGGGAATTTCCCCAATAGTTGGAAACAAGCACAAGGAAATTTGTTGTATTTAATCATGTTTCCCAATATTTCTGAGCGAATGGACAAGGATATTAGATGATTTTTGTGCTTATGAATTGCCATTGCTATTATATTTAAAATATGCTTCATTTTCTTATTAAATGTTTAATTTGAACTATTCGCTCTTAAAATTAATGTTCGCGCAAAATAATTTGAAAACGGGGTGACCATTGGACCGGAAAATGAACGGGAATGATTAAAAACTATTAAAAAACTGAAAAATTCAATTTCCGAGACGATTCTGAATCTGTTAAAAACAAAAAGAGTCATCCTATTTGTTTGTTCGAATGTTTTCTTGTTACTAAAAATTCAACTATATTTTGGTAAAACTGAACTGTACTCTCAAACAATAAGGTTATGTTCTTCTTCAAACTCAAGGGAAATAAAATATTAATTCTTATGTGCGACTATTTTTCAATTATGTTTCCTTATACTGACAATTTAATTAATTCTCATAGATAATATTAACCGCGAAACTAAAAGGTACCACTTAAAAATTAAGGAAATTTAAGACCAGAATCGAAGTCGAATAAATTACACACGCATGCATGGCACAAGGGCACATCAATTTTTGCGATAAATGCATCCTATAGTGCTTAAAATATTCGTTGCAGCTACCGCAAGAAAAAAACTGCTGAATTAAATCTCTTATTTTTGATCTGATTCTTATAAAAAAATCATTTTTACTCTTGTAATTCACTTTCCAAGAGTTTTTGCTGTCGCTGATTATGAATTTTCTATTAGTTAAAAAACTTCCAAGATGGCGAATCCAATACGTCCGCTAACAAAAATAAAAATCATTTCACGTAACAAAAATACGAGTTGGGTAAACAATAAAGGGTTTGTGGGGTCGCTGATGACGCATTTTTTATTAGTTTTTTCAGGGAGGTGATACCATTGTCGCTTTTTCATTAGATTCGTGAGTCAGTTTTGTGAAGAGCGGCGAGTCATGAAACAAGTAATTAACCGTGATTAAAAGGAACCGATGAACTTCAACCAAAGATATTATTACAGTAGATGCGGTGCTGGTGTAGTTACCCGCGAAAATAATAGGAGGCGCGTCAGTCTAAAGTATTCAGGCTACCCCGCCTTCTTCTCTCCCCGTAATTTAATTACCCGCGAAGAATGTAGAGGCATTTTAAAATCTAATTCCTTTTGAATTGAACATTTTCAAATCGAGCTTGGTGATATAATATGGAAAAGAAAATATAAAAAGAAAAAAAAAATATTTTCAATTTATTTTTCTTAGATTCATAACTCTCACAAAAATTATTATTCAGGTGTAGTATTATGGTAAATTTCAACTAATATCACTGATATCACGAACCTATAGCCTTTACAAAAGGGATTTTTGATTAATATATAAAGAGGAAAATGTTTTATTTTTTATTTTTGAATGTTGGACGTCTTTTTTTAAATAAATTAACTCTTTCAAAATAATTAAAGTGTTATAATTTCATTGGAAGATTTATATGAACAGATTTTTAAAATTACATGGAAAAGATGGAGACACACGACTTGTGAAAAAATAAATTGGTAAACAAAAAAAATGTTTGTTTAGATTGATACAAAAGTATTTACTTCTAAATCTAGAAGCTTTTATATTAAACAACTTTTTAATTTAACTGAATTTTAATAATATTCAAGGATAAGTTAAATAATATTTC
>JAAAKG020030291.1:0-19649 GCA_010014905.2 Druon quercuslanigerum
CTACAATTTTATACTCGGTTATTTAACAGTTAAAGTAAATCAATAACATTGTGAATTTGGAAAATCATATCACTTTAAGCAATTCTAAGTTCGAAAAATTAAAAACTAGATGAATTATTGTTTTTTTAATAGCACGTTTAGATTGAAATTTTTGTCAATCAAATTAGTGAAGAATAACGCGATGAAAATTAAGTAGTTTTTAATAAGTTAAGAGTAAACTGCAGATAAAAAAAGTTAAAATTAAACCTATATTTGTGATATTTAAATTAACTTGATAAATTTTTGTTAAAAGATTGGTAAAATAAAAGAAAAGTAATTTTTAATGTAAAAAATTATTTTTGAACTTTAATTTTTCAAGGTCTACACATAAACACTTGGACGCTGTAGTCTACTGGACATTGCGCAATTTCTTCTGCTGTCAATCCTTTAACTGCGCTGCTGCTACTATATTTGAACTTTCTTCTAACAGGATTAGCAAGTAAGCTAATTTTAAGTCAATTTTCGAAATAAATGTATCTGATCTCAAAATGTCTAGTATTTCAGTCATGATTGGGATTCGGTAAAAGTACATTATTGTAATGTTGTTTAATGAGATCGTGGTCATTGATGTGCTCAACAATACCTTCAAAAATTTCTATTGAACAATTATTGTGTTTTTTCATTTTTCCTAAACTATCCAAAATATTATCTAACTTAATCGCGTTATTTCAAAAAAACCCCATTGTTTACTACTATCTATTTCAGATATCTCGTTATCTTTTAGAGATTCGGGTTTTAGCTTATTCTGACTAGTAACCTTTTTATTTTTCCAAAGATTGTTATCGCTATCTTTGTGCTCGTACTCATATTTGATATTATAATAAATCTTTTCTACATTCTATTTCTTATCCTTTTTCTAATTCCATATATATATGGAAGCATAAAAAAACATATATATATATATATATATAAATATATATATATATATATGTATGTGTGTGTGTCTGTGTGTATAAACGTGTAAGCATATTTTCTATTATTAATGCATTATTTGACTGAAAAACTTAATTTTTTAAATTTTATTAAACGAATAAATTAATAAATATTATATATTATATATTATTATATTTTTATATATGATGCAAGAACTTGGAAAACAATATTTAATGTTGTTATAAATAAAGATTAAAATTTTTATATTCAACTGTCATAATTATAAATGCTGTAAGGAATATTTTCTCTGACCTTTATAAAGAAATTTTAAAAAATATGTGGATTTGAGAAAAATGTGATGAGAAAAATAAATTAAAAATTGACATTTTAGAAAACTCGTTCATTGCAATTAGTTCAACAACCAAAATAGATACGAATTTTTCGTAAAACCAAAAAAAGATTCGGATTGTAATTCTCTGAATTATTAGAATATTAGAGTATTAGACTTAAATTTTTTAACTTAGATTTTAGCGGCCAACGGTCAATTATGCCGCTCTAGAATGAGTCTAGGTCTTGCTTTTTCATTCGGAGTCCTAAGTATAATATAATTCGTAAAACTGCATTATTGAAACAAAATCAGAACTAAACTGTCTCAAACAAACGTTCTTTTATATTTCTTGAAGCATTTTGTATAACTTTAGTAAAAACTATTTATTTTTCTAAAAAAAATATAAGACAATATAACAAGGTTTCGAGATACAGAGAGGGCGCACATAAGGATCTAAGATATAAGAGCGTATTTTTCCTAAAACCAGCCGTCTCTAACGATCAATGGTCTCTTACTTATCAATAATTCTGATGAAAAACCTTAAATACACATTCTAAACCACAATTTTTAGTTTTTGACTTCAGAGGGTGTAAAGCAATGTAGTCTTATAATTATCATTGCTGATCACACGAGAATAGGGAATTTCTTTCAAATTAAAAGATTTCTTAGTTATTTAATTTTTCCAACGTTTTGATTTAAAAAAAAATATGTTGTATGATAGTCAAAGAATCTTTAACAAAAACAGTGTGTCCGTTTTAATCGAGAAAAAAATTTCAATCTAATCTAATCTTTTATAAATTGAATAATTTAAGTATTCCTGGTTAAAAATATAATCTATGCTAACATTTTATATTCGGTAATTTAACATTAGAAGTAAGCTAATAAATTTGTGAATTTTGAAAATTATATCACTTTAAGCAATTTTGAGTTCCAAAAATTAAAAACGTAATTGTTAATGCAAAAAATTATTTTTAACTTTAATTTGAGGTTCGCCTGTTTAAAAATTTAGCAACGATGTGATAAAGTTGTGCTTTACACACGGAACACTCTATAATAGTAATAATGCACAGACGTCGCCATTCGGCGTTGATAATACGGTTCTCCGGTTGGCAAGGGATTGAGGAGACGAGATCTTGTTCTAAATCCAATTGGTTTATCCAAAGGAAAACGTATCTTCGGAGTTCGAATATCCGATTCGGATTGGTGTGGGGAATAAGTCGAACAAATGCAAGATCATCAAATTTACACCCAAGTACTTTTGGAAAAGTTTCCCTGAGAGTAGGAGACTTCGACCTGTCAGGAAGAGGCGGTCTGCCAGAAGTAGACGAAGAACATTCAAAGCGATGACCACGAAGTTTAGGATCACCATGAGGTAAAACCGTGGAATGTGAACTTAATCCAAAAAAACAATATTGGTCAATATTTTTTTAAGTAGGTACCTGCACAATCGTATATTGGTACATGAAGAGGTGTAAAGGAGGTTGTTGTCGTGGGCCCAAATCAATAAACGCCTATAATACCATCTTGGTCAACGGTTTCAGAAAAAATGTTAAACAAATAACTACATTTGATGATTACTTATTAACTAAAAAAAAACCCTAGCGTTATCGGAAAGTGTACGTATTAGAATTGAAGATTTAGTATTCAAGGTAGACTTCGTGCCTAAAGTCAGACATGTCAAAAATAGTTTTTTTTATTATTTTGAGAATAAAAATATTATATCTGATCTGATGAATTAATTGGTAAAAAAAGATGGTCAGAAAAAATTGAATCGCAGAAAACATAATTAGAATTAATTTTTCAAAAAACTATTTTTTTAGATACCTGACATTTTTCACGAGAACTACCCTAAATGATTTTAGAATTACATGTATTCATAATTTATATTTATAATTTATACCGCTGCGTTTTTTCAAAATTTGGCAAGAGTAAGAAAGCAATATGCAACATTGTAATAATTGCTGAGCGATTACAGAAGTTGATGAGTACGAATATCTTGGTAGCTTATTGAGCTCTGAGAGACAAAGGTGGGAACAAGATAATCCTTATTTAATGTGATGGAGAAGAAACAGTAGTTGACTGATGGAAAAAGAAATTGGTTAAGATGCTTCAGGCAAGTTTAGAGAATGAAAGACGAACGACAAAGGAAACATGCGTATCAAGGTAAAGTGAATGGCAGCGTGACCAAAGACTGAGCGTATAAAGTGATTAGAATGTCTGAATGAGACCCTAATTAGAAAAGACAAAGGAAGCCACAGTAAAACGAGAGCTCGCATGAAAAAAAGGATGGACGTAAAGGAAGCCAGAAAAGTATACCCGGACAGAAATGTATGGTGACAAATGCTCAACAACAAGAGTGTTAATAGAATGAGTTGCATCAGTGTTTCAGTATTTAAAGTAATTTGATGCGTTCCTTAAAAGAAATTTTGAAATGTAAAAAAATGTAAATGTAAAAACTTATTCTTCCATATTGTTTTATCTAACATTGCGCAGACGTCGCCATTGGATGTTGATAATACAATTTGTTCTCCGGTTGGCAGGGGACTTAGGACATGTTTCTTTGTTCTCAATCGAATTGGTTTATCTGGAGGAAAAACATATCTTCGGAGTTCGAATATCCGACTTAGATTGTTGTGTGGATTAAGTCAAATTAATGCCAGATCTTCAAATGTAAATCCAAAAACGGTGGGAAAAGTTTCCCTGAGAGTATGAGACCTTGACCTGTCATGAAAAGGTGGTTTGGCAGGTGGAAGAGACTTGGCAGAATCATGCGTTGTGTCGAGAGAGTGCGTTGTATCTCGAGAATGTCTGCCAGGAGAAGAGGAAGAAGGCCCACAGCGATGAACATCACGATTAGGACCATTATTAGGCAAACGCTTGGACTGTGAACTTTAATCTGAAACAAGAAATTATGAAAGATTAAATTCTACCTTTTTTTTTAATAAAAAAGTTAAAGCTTCTGCCGTTTTCAAAATTTTCGCAATTAATATACAAATAGAAGTGTTTGCTTTTGCTACGTCAGATTCAAACTTATATCTGTGCTATTTAAAAGTTATAAATTTCTACCTGTGCAGCCATGTTTGTCAAAGAACTGTGCTTTTTGTCTCACTGTGGCACGCGTTAAGATGATAAATACCGTTGAATAAACGAGCCGCGCGGTTAAAACTCAAAATTCCCAATTTATTAATAATGATTAATTTTTTTATTGTTATTTTAGTAGAAAGCATAGGTTGGATAAGAACTGAAAAATGGCAAGTTTATTGCAAGTATCTATTGAGATTTATAGTAAAACTGCTATCTGATAGACGTTTTTTAAATCGAAGAGATACGACGCTTAGCGAATTTTTCTTATAAAACTGTTAAAGGGTAGTTTATATTTTTAAAAACATGATTTTTATCAGTATTTACTTTAAACAATATAT
Source organism: Druon quercuslanigerum (assembly GCA_010014905.2). Classification (NCBI taxonomy): domain Eukaryota; kingdom Metazoa; phylum Arthropoda; class Insecta; order Hymenoptera; family Cynipidae; genus Druon; species Druon quercuslanigerum. Next base: position 4,663 of record JAAAKG020030291.1, read on the forward strand.
TTGTAGACATTAACATACAGCGTAAGACTGTTCTTCGTCCGCTCCAGCACACAATGTGACAAGATTTTTTTTTTATAAACCTAATATCTCACGACTGGATGAATCGAATTGCATGAAAATTGGAGTTAGAATAGTTTAAGTAATGTGAAATAAGCGAAAATTATTAGGAAGGCCCAAAAATACGTACTATGGCCCGAAAATTCAAGCCAAATATGGCCTTTTTGCGACTTTAGCTATGAACTCGACGGTACTTTCACAATTCATGATATTTTTTTTTTAATAAAAACTATGTAACTTATAAATTTCAGCTAACTGAACTTTGATCCAACGAAAAAATCATCTGAGGGATTTTGTTTTTCCGAAAAGGAGTATATCTTTAACAACTTTTTTATTTTCATTAACTGCCTGTTGAATTTCTTAAATTATTACATGTTTATTTGTATTATTTATTTAATTAAAAAATTTCGTTTTTGCAACAGTGTAAAATGTAAAGAACTCTACTTAATCGAAATATTAATATATCATTTTAAACTGTTGTTTTATTGCATATACTAATGTTAAATATTTAAACGAATAAATAAATCTTATTATAAGTTGTATTAAATGATCTCCCTTATTTGTATGCATTTTAAGTGTATTTCTGGTGTTTGTTTATATTGTCTCATTATTTTGCAATACAAGAATGACAGCTTAACTTAGTTTTATCACAGATTTGATCAACCAGGCAATAATTTCATATAAAACTCAAAATAAAAAAAAATATATCAACGCGCTAAATTTTTCGGTAAAAAAAACAAGGTTTAAGGTGCGCTGCAAGTTTTCTTTAGTTTCTTACATCAGAAATGTTTAATACCTAATGATTTTAGAAATTTAGCATGCATATATTATGAAAATACAAAATTTGGTAAAGAAATACACCTCTTTTTAAAAGAAAATACACGATTCTTCATATTACAGTGAACATCCAGGAAAAAACCTCTTGGGTACCTCTTTCGTTGGATTAAAGTTCAGTGGACTTAAAATTATGAGTAACATAGATTTATCAAAAAAATAACACTAACTATAAAAGTACCGTCGAGTTTATAGCTAAAATCGCAAAAAGGGTCAAATTTGGCTTCAATTTTCGGGCATTGGAAATTCTTTTTGGGCCTTCCTAATAATTTTACTTTGTTCCACAATGCTGTACTCAATCAAATTTTAATGCAATTCGATTCATCCAATCGTTTGTGACGAAATAGTCACGATAAATTAATTTTGGGGCGACCCAGCACGTAAAGGGTACTGGGCCGCATCCGAATCATGGCGGAACCCCACGAGGGGCCCGAAGCCAAGGCATGACGTGCTAGCCATCGTTAAACCGGTTAGTCCTTGCTCGTCCGCCCAGCTTGCAACTGTTTTTAACCAAAGAATGTATTGTACCGAGTGCCCTCTTGCTTTTTTTGCCGTGCTGCTTCCTCAGGAAAAAGCCACCAGATCACCTCTGTCAACCTTCGCAGTCGTTCCCGACGACCACCTCGCTTTACGACCGGGGTTTGCGACTATTACTGTAAGTGGCAATAAATCCCGTATTTTTCTTGTAAAATTTATCACTTTATTAAATTCATACCCAACTTCCGGCATTCCATTTCCCGAGTTTACCCGGATGGCATTACATTTGTAATACATGCAAAATTAGGCTTATAAACAACAACAAAAATTTTTCACACTCTGCGGCGTCAGCGTAGGCATAACTCTTTTACCTGGACAAAAAAGATGCGCAATAAAATTTCGAATATTTTGCTCGCTTCCCTTTTACTGCTGTTATCCCTCCTCCCACCAAAAACAGTGTATTTTTTCAGCTTATACTGAAGAATAGATAGCGTCGGTCCAAGGTTTAGAAACTACATATGGCGGCCCTGAACTTTGACGATAAGAAACAAGGCTCGTACAGAGTTGTGATATGAGTGTATTTTACTTTTATTAAGAGCAGAGTGCAGACAATCCTCATCTGTTCTAATTCGACGACAAACTGATTAATGTGTTATTTAGGAATATCAATTTAATTGATGAATATTCGAAAGCTTTATTTCGACACAGAATCTATACTATAGTCGTTATCTTTTAGACTAAAGTTCTCAACTTTGTTCTTCTGCGACATTTACTTTTGATAAGAGGCAGTTCAAACGGAAATAATTTGATTAAGTCATCTTTAAACAACAGAACCGTTCTCTAAATTAAATTTGCAATTACTGTGACAGAAACTCACAAAGAGTTACTACTTTTCTTTTTTTAGATGTACTCTCCCTATTCATAGTACTTTCAGGTTTAGCAAAAATGTAACTTTTCTCTTTATAGGAAAACCGTTTAAGGTTCAGCTGTCACTTTAGATGAGGTGTAACAGCATGATAATTGAGAGTACCCGGTATTGTAACCGCCTTACTAAACCAATCTATTAATTCCAATATCATTGTTGAATTATTATCTTTAGATCTAAATACAACAACTGTTTCCTTTAAATTTTCTCTGGCCTATTCGTAAAAATCACGAGAATTTAAATTTTGCTTATCTGCTCGACTGTGCAAGCTAGCTCTTGATGCAAGTCGCTTCTACGCACTCATGGCTTATGTTTAGATACTGTCGAGTTCTGCAGGGTTCAAATCTTCTGAGTTCTGCGAATTTATAAGTAAATATTAATTAAGTCGTACAAATAACATTTTTCCGTTTTTATATTTGTCTAAACTGTTCAGGAACTGTTCGCAGAAAATTCGAACTGTTCGTAAAAAAGTTCCAAATTTATCCATAAATTTTTCATAGTAATAAGGATTCAATGTTCCATTTTTTATCCCGTATCAGAGACCAAGCTACAAGATCGTGCAGAAAATAAATAGGACTTTTGCCTTAAATAGAGTAATTTTATAGAAAACATTATGCATTTGCCAGATACTTGATATAATATTAACGCCAAATAAGTCTGTGTCTATAAAGAAGAAGTTTAGTTGTTTCAAAACAAAATAGGCAAATAAACGATGCTTTTATTTTAAGACAAATTTGTCTGAAAGTGAAGTTGAAATATAATTGAGCAGTAAGGCGCAATAACATCTAACTTGTGTTTTTAGAAATCATATGTCTTTTATTTGTTTTGCACATAATTTCATGAAAAACAAATTAAAAGCAAGTGACTTCTGAAACATAAGTAGGCTCTTATTGGCATCAAATATTTGAACACAAATTTGATTACAAACTGAAATTTTTGGACGACTGTATATAATTCTTGTAAACTGACGAAGTATAATTGTAAGGAATTATTAGCACTGAGAAATATCAACATCACTTCTGCAAATAGGAGTTTGCGCTTCTTTTTTGTTTATAACAAATAAAAAACAGTTTAAAATTTCTCTAATGCGCTGTAAAACGTTCTTAAAAAAGCACGAGCATTAGGGCTGCCTATACTTTATAGAGCCTATATCTTTTGAACAGTTGCATAATTTCTGCATTGATATACAAGATGCGAATTAATCAAGGCGGCTCGTAGTTCGTAGATCGAGTTCACAGTGTGACTGCTTGAACGGTAAAAGCAATGTATACAGTTGTGTTTGAGGTTTATATAGTCCCGCTTTTCCACGCTAAGGAGTAAATGGAAAATTTCTGGTTCCGCGCGTACATGGAAATTTTCTGATTCTGCACGTTCTTTGATATTGGTACCTCAAAGTGAATGACATCAATGGCTAGTACGTCCGTTTTGCTGAAATTTTCGAATGACTAATAGGTGTCAAACAGCGAAAGCGAATATCTACTCTTGAATTTCCACGAATATGGACTTTACATGCTAAATTCATTGTATTTATCGAATCCAGCTAGGCACTTTTGATTTTAGAATGTTTGACTATTTAAAACGTCGATCACTGTTGCAATCCACGGACTGCATTATCACGTGAATGATTCATTAACTTGAAACTTCCTAAAGTCGGAATATGTACAGCTGTGTGTAATACTTATAATTACGTTGATTCGTGTGTTTATAATTTATTTGGATAGGATAATTATTCTATGATATGGACGGATCATGTGTCGATGATGTTCACACAAAGCTTCTGTTTTTTACCATGCGTCGTATAAGCAATCGTTGTCCCCCGAGTCTGTATCTTCCCGTGTTTTAATTTTCCATTTAAATTTTCTTATTCTTATTATTCCATATACAAATTGATCACATTTTTAACAAAACGTATTTTTATTTTTTGTGATTATTGAAAACTAAAAATAAAATAATACATTTGCTTAAAAATATCACCTAAATATTTGAATACTATATATGGCTACAATGGTGTGAAAGATATGAATATTAACAAACAAAAAGTTTTTATTTATTTTCATATTATATTTTATTTTATTGAGCCTGCTTGAAGAAAAAGACACAACATATTTTTCTAAAAGGCAAAAGCCATAAATTTATCATCTGGAGGAAATGTCGCAATCTTCATACACTCTAATCGATCGGGAAGAACCAGACGAGAGATGAAAATGTATTTTTGAAAGCCCGAGAAGTTTTAACAAAAGCAGAGTGGCCTTTTTTCTCAAATAAAAAATTTTATAAATTAAATAGTTTAAGCATTCCTGCTTGAAAAATATAAATCTATCCTACATTTTATATTCGGTACTCTAAAATCAAAATTGAATAATTAAAGTTGTGAATTTTGAATATCACACGACTTTACGGGACTTAAGGTTCAAAAAATTAAAAAGTAGACCAATTATAATTTTTTTAATGGTAAGCTTAAATTGGAAAATTTTTCGCCCAAATGATGCAGAATTACGAGATGTGATTTTAATGGTCTGGAAAAAGTTAACAGTGACCGAATATAAAAGAAGTTAAAGTCAAACATAGCTTTGTGATCAAATATAATGGGAAATGTAAAAAAATACTTATAAAGTTTAATTTTACACGGTTTACACACGTAATACATCATACAAATTTGTGATTGGTTCCCTGGAGGATACTGGACATTCTAGGATTTCTTCTGCTGTCAATCCTTCAACCGCGCTGGTATTTATGTTTATTTTCACCCGTTTTAAAATCCCAGAAATAGAGGTAAATATTGGACGAAGAATCGTCCTTCTTGTTAATGATTTTTCAAATATTGCACAGATGTCGCTATTGGACGTTGATAATACAATTTGTTCTCCGGTTGGCAGGGGATTGAGGAGATGAGTTCTTGTTCTAAATCCAATTGGCTTATCTGAAGGAAAAACGTATTTTCGTAGTTCGAATATCCGATTCGGATTGCTGTGGGGAATTAGCCGAATAAATGCTAATTCTTCAAATCTAAACCCAAGAACAGTGGAAAAAGTTTGCCTGATAGTAGGAGACCTCGATCTGTCACGGAGAGGTGGTGGAGACCTGTCAGAATCATGAGGTGTGGCAAGAAAATGGGTCGTTTCTGGAGAATGTCTGCCAGGAGAAGAGGAAGAAGATCCACACTGATGAACACCATGGTCCGGGTCACCCTCAGGAAAATTCTTGGACTGCGAACTTAATTCTGAAAAAAGAAATACTGGACGATATTTTTTTTATTTAACATCATTGATAATACCATTTTAATTTTAAAATATTAGAAAAATAGAAATATTAGGAAGAAAGCTTTTTCAGCGACCTGATTTTTGACACGACAACTACCCTGAATTTTTTTTTGTATTTTCTTGATACTTCTCAACATTCTTATAAAGCTTAGAAATTTTTAGTCAAAATCTTTAAAAATCTCAAATTCAAGCACAATTAACCAATTGGTAACGCATTTGTATTTTTCTAGAATTGATAGCTATTCATTAATTGTAACTATCTTACCGCATAGGTCAAATTTAATTTAAATATTCCTTGAATAAAAAAAAATAGTATTAAGCGAAAATAAAATTAGAAACTGAAAATTTAGTATCCAAAAGATTTTAGAATTAAATATATCAAACTTATTTTAAATGGTACAATATCTAGTTTTATGATATTTATGATATTAAATATAATTTTTCAGATTAGTTTAAAAACAATATAAAGGCCGAGCGCAAACGCAAGATGTGATTGACACGCACGTTTTTTCAAAAATTTGGCAAAAATGAGATAGCAATATGCAACATTCTATAAATGCTGATAGAATTAAAGAAGATGATAAGTACAGATATCTTTGTAGCTTATTGTCTAGTGAAGAAAAGATGGCTAAGCAGTTGGATAGGCGCATAAACATAGGTAAGAACGTCATCGCTAAAGTAGGACTATCATCATAAGTAAAAATACATCAAATAAAGCTAAAATGGCAATACATAATTCTATACTTGTACAAATTGCGCTACACGGTAGTGAGACATGGACATATGGATAAAAGGACAAGAGCAAAATAAACGCGATTGACATGAAATGCTAGCGCATAATATTCGTGAAAACTCTGAGAGAAAAAGTTAGTAACGTGATAATCCTCAAAGAATGTGCTGCAGGAGAAACAGTAGTTAAAACATGGGAAAGAAATCAATTAATATGTTTTAAGCATGTTTAGAAAATAAAATATGAATGACTAACAAAGCATGTACGTGAAGGTAAAGTAAATGGCAGCGTGCACAGAGGCATACCCTGGAAAGAATGGTTAGAATGTATGAATGACACCCTAATTCAAAAAGACATAAGAAGTAATAGATAGACGACAGCTTGCATGAAAAAAGCATGTACGTGACGAAAGCGAGAGAAGAATGCCAGGATAGAAAAGTATTATGACAAACAGTTAACAAAAAGAGTTTCAGTAAAGCGAATGATGTTGGATACTAATGGTCCCGAGTGGCGAGCCTCACATGACGAATTTGTTAGGATCTTCACTTGGAGTGAATGCTAGATCAATTGACCAGCAGCCTTGGTCGGGTCAGTGTTGCGGAATAAACGTCTTAGTTAAATGAGTAAGACGAGAATTCTAGAACAATCTTAGAAACATCTACCGTCTTCCACACATTACTCACCTACACACAGAGTGAGTCAAGCCTTCGCGAAAAAAGGAGAAATGGCATAATGGTATAATAATATTAACGGCGCAATGAATTATGGTATACATACGTAATACTGCATAACTCTTTGAGACTGGATCCTGGGAGGATACTGGACATTCCGCGATTTCTGCTGCGGTCAATTCCTTAACCGCGCCGCTATTCATGTTTATTTGCACCCGCTTTTGGCAGCGCAAAATCAGGTGTAAATATTCCACGGAGAATCGTGCGTTTCCGTGCTCTTTTTCCCAGTATGGCGCAGACGTCGTCATTGGATGCTTATAATACAATTTGTTCTCCGGTGGGCATGGGATTTAGGAAATGCTTTCCTGATCTCAATCGAATTGGTTTATCTGGAGGAAATACATATCTTCGGAGTTCAAATTTACGACTCGTATGTTTGTGGGGAATAAGTCGAATAAATGCAAGATCTTCAAATCTATATCCAAGTATGCTTGGAAAAGTTTGCCTGAGCGTAGAAGAACTCAACTTATCACGAAGGGGTGATTTGGACCGCGGTGGAGATCTGGAAGAATAATGAGGTGTGGCGAGAGAAAGAGTCATGTCTGGAGAATGTCTGTCAGCAGAAGAGGAAGAAGGTCCACACCGTTGAATACCAGGGTTAGGGCCATGATCAGGCAAAATCTTGGACTGTGAACTTAATTCTGAAAGAAGAAATACAAGATTATATTTTAGTTTTAAGTCTCTACACAATTCTATCTTATTACATCACGAGTTGTAAATGAGGTTGTCATTGAGGGGTTCAATTTCATAAACGCCTATAATTTTGTCTTGTTGCACAAATTTGGCGCATGGAAACTTTTATAATTAATTGCATTTTGACAGAGTCTATATTTTTATAGAAAATTAAATTCTACCTATTATTTTTAAGAAAAAGTTTTATCTTTCTCCGCTTTCCCGGGTGTCTCTGTTAATATGCATATATATCGTTGATTAAGTACGATAAAATGGCAGAATATAACCAAAATCTCGATGTCCGGTTCTACCCGTCAGTATTTCTTCTTAAATCTATTTTAGGCGTCATTTTAGTTGCCTTTTTACTTTTACAGCAAGTTTGTTTCTCAAACATCTAATTGCAAATTATTGCTGCAGGTCATGGCATTAAAACACACCTTCTATTTTAATATTTTGATTACTGTCAGTTAGGTTATTATCCGAAAAATCTTAATGTCTCGCATTACCCGAATCTCCCCCACCGCAAATTCCTTTCATTCTCATTATCACAAGAAAATTAATTCTCTAAAATATTAAGTTCCACTATACGCAGAACTGCTTATTTTTGACAATTGAATCTATTTCCCTAGGACTGCTTATAGTGGAATCCCGGCGAAGGGCTGCCAAGAGAACGGCCTTGAAAAAGGAGTGCCCTGGCGGTCCACCAAACCCAACGTTTACGTCGTGCCGGGATGGACAACGTTGTGTACCCTTAATTCTTCGAAACGGTAGGAGATGACAGCGGCAAACGGGGTCCCTGGTTTTCGTTGGCTGTAGAGCGCCACACTTGGATAAGTCCAAAACTCGCCGTGCCTGCGGTGCATGCACGCACACAGAAAAAATGGTTCGTGGCTTGTCGCTGGATGTCAGTGACGATAGCACTGTGTGGTATCATCGAGCTAAGGCTCTGCAATGATGAGATCTAGAACACTAAAAACGTAGTCATCCAGCAAACAGAGTAGTGGTGATGTTATGGCTTAACCTGACCTGTGCGATACTGATAGGGGTTGTACGAAAGTCGCCCCGGACCGTCACCAGACACAGGTTAGCAGAGGAATGTGCTTAACTCTGAGAGAGGCTGGTATGCAATTACTAAGCTTCGGAAAGTAAAGGCTCTTTGCCTGCTTCGTTTGCCGCGGAGTGGGTGAGGAGGCACTAGAAGAATTAAAATTCACGAGCACTCCTCTGTGAACACTTCTATGTACTTTTTTGTGAATGTAAGTGGCTGAGGTTCTTCCCTTTTAAGGCGCCCGTATCTTCTTGTTTTGATTAAGCTTCATATTGTGGGCATTAATACGCGTAGTCTATGAAGCAGCCAATAGTTTTTCTGCAACCTTTTCCTTTGTGGAATGGGTTGCTGGGTAGTGGATTTGTATGCGTGTCCACCAATTTATCGGGAGCGGATATAACATCGGGAGTTATAGGCCGAAAGGCCCCAGGTATCCCAGTGGCCTCAAAACCACTATCGCTGCAACCACTGCTTATAGTGGATCGGTAAATGGCTAAGGCCACAACAGTGGCATCAGGGACATCCTGGATCAAATTGCGGCGATAGTATGCTAATGTGGAAACGATATCGTCTTCACATGTCCAAATGAGACCCTTTATGCCTGAACTTAATTCGCCTGTTTCATGTTGATATTTTAATGACTAACCTTATTCAAATCATCTCAACAAGGGATGGCATGTTACATTGTGAAATTGGTTGCATCTCATTTTGGACGAAAAAAGTTTTCCTTAGGCTTTAGGGATCAGAGTTTTAGTGTTATTCTTCTTCGATAATCGAACCCCTTCTGATCATCCAATTTGCTTTCAAAATTACGAACCAGGATTTGGAATATTTCTCAGGACATTTACTGACTCTAGATTTTCGTATTTTTCTTTAAAGTATATGCAAGCATTCATTTGTTTGTGTCCCTTCAACTGTTTTGGCTACGACGTTAAATTCATTCTCCGCTTTGTTTTTCCATGTAATTGGTCCCGTGAGGCGTCATTTTCTTTTAATAGTCAAACCCTTTCTGATTATCAAAGCTGTTTTGATCAATTTTTTATCGGAAAAACAGTTAGGAAACACAGTTTCTTCAAAGGAAAAATAAAGCGGAGAATAAAATTAACGTCGTTACCAATATGCTTGCTTGATAAAAGAAATAAATTTTCAACTGTTCTATACGAGTTGCTATCATGTACGAGTACCCGCCCTATGCTATAGCCGGGATACTGCAACCTATACGCTTGAGATTTTCAGTTTTTGAAAGTACCTTTTACCCATCCGATTGCTATGAAATTAAAAATTCTTTTTAAAGCAGCAATTCTGATCAACATAATTTTTTTATTATTTGTTTCTAACATTGTCTTATTTATTCCCATAGTATATGTTGTCCGCATAAAAATCGCTGACCTACTTGTATATGTTGCAATAAACAAATCAAAGAATATGGTTATGCGTTTAGGATTTTTGGGGTTATAGCTACGACACCAGTACTAAAATTAAAGGAAAGCACAAAGGAGTTCATAAGATATTCTCGACGTTAATCAAAGTGCATTTTATTTTGCTTGCTCTCCTCACAGTTTTGCAGCAGTTGACTTTCTCCATATTATGCAGCAGGTATATAATTTATATTCTATTTCAATTAAAAGATGGGAAATTTTTTGCAAGTATCTTTTGATGTTTATAATAAAATCGCTAATCTTCCAATAAAATAATAAATAATAATAAAATCTTTCAATCGAACGTGTACAGTAAAATGGAGTTGTTGTCAAATAGGTGGAATTTATGATGCATTAATATAAATATATGAATACTCAGAAAGACACCTCTGCTTACCATTAGTCGCAATCTTTACTTATCGTTTATCAAATAATAAATTCGATAGGTGCTTGTTCTAATCATAACCATTATCTTATTTACTGTAAATGCATACGGTTATGCTTAACGAAGTACTTGTTTTCACCGAAAATATTTTTTCTACGTTTAGAGAATTTTCATTATAAAACTATTGAAGGATCTTTTTTTTGAAAACGAAATTTTTATCAGCATTTACCTGCAGAAATATATTTTTAGACATTAACATCAAGCGTATGACCGTTCTTTGTCCGCGCCGGAGCACAGTGTGGAAAAAGTTTTTTTTTTTTGTATATAGACCTAATATCTCTCGATTGGATGAGTCGAAGTGCATGGAATAAGTGAAATAAGATAAAGTTATTGGGAAGGTCTAAAATACTTTTTAAGGCCCGAAAATTCATAACAAATATGGCTTAAATTTATATGGTACTTTTACAGTCCATGATATTTTTTTTTAAACTACCTCACTTATAAATTTAAGTCCACTGAACTTTAATCCAGCAAAAAAGTTACCTAAGTGTTTTTTCACAGAAAATTCTCTCAAATATGAAAATACGTGTATTTCTTGACCAAATTTTTTATTTTAATATACTGCATGCTGAATTTCTTTAAATATTCAGTGGTAAACATTTCTGAGTTAAGAACCAAAATAAAGTTGGCAACGCAACTCATAGCTTGTTTTTCCCACAGGAAAATTTAGCGCGCGTTGCCATTTTTCTTCAAATTTTGTTTTATTCATATAATTATTGCCTAGATAATAATGTCTTTTATAACAATTAATTGAAGTGCTATTTTTGTATTGTGATTAACAGACTCCAGAAATACTCCTAAAATACAGAAAATTCAACAAAACCAACTATTTTAAATATGGCCTATTATTTGGATTATTATTATATTTAAGTATTTTAGTTAGCCAATCTAAAATTTACTTTTACGAATGGTCACTTTTCCGGAAAATTTATTGTAGAATAAAAAAAAACATGTATTCTTTGATGTAATAACGAGTATTTTTTTATAAAATGTAATATTATCTTCAAAATCATTCAAAAATAGGTAAATATTTTGAGTTTCATAGTTTCTATCAAAAAATAAAGATAAAATAACTCATAATGAAAGTTAACGTTGATGCCACGCAGTCTTTGTGTGTATTTTTTCTCTTTGTAATTCTATATATTCCAATTTTTGTGCACTTTAATTCATCCATTCTTGAGATTATGGTTTATATACCAAAATAAAAACTTTTTTCACACTGTGCGGCGATAGCATAGACTCCGCCAACAATTTGAGGAATTGGCAGAGTTATTACTAGATGAAATAAAAAATAAAAAAAAGTTTGCTTTAATGTGTAACGGGGTTACTGAGGGATTTTTCAGAATGTGACAACTCAGCCACAACTTTTTTCTCTGGAGAAAAACAAGGCGTAATTAAATTTCCTATACGAATATGCTTCCAAAATTCAGATTGTTTTAATTAGTTATGTTTAAAAGGCTATATCTTTCTTATGTAATCATCAGTTACTGTGGGGTTATCACTTACTAACAAAAATCAAATCTAAAGAGAATTTACTCATACCCCGATTCTCTGCACTCCAAAATTTTGTTGACTACACCCTTTACTGTTTCTGTCCCCGACCCCCACCCACCGCAACCCGAGTGTCCCTTGTCGTCCTATACATTAGAATAGTCAGTGTCGTTCCAAGGTTTAGAAACTATATATTGCGGCCCTGAGTTCTGACAAGAAAACAGGCTTCTATTCTGTGACGATAAGAACCAAGGCTGGTAGAGAGTTGTGATATGAGTGTATTTTACTTTTATTAAAGTACTATTAACAATCGTACCATTTAAAAGGATCTTTTACTAAATAATAGATAAATTATAATATTATATTCATCAATAGAGTTTAGGATGACGGCCGAGCATAAGAGCAGAGTAGAGACATTCAGCATCATTTCTAAATCGACGACAAACTGATTAATGCATTACTTAGAAATTTGATTAACGATATAGCTGATGAATATTCTACTACTTTGTTCGGTCGCACAATCTATGCTATAAACGTTATCTTTTAGATTAAAGGCGTCAAATTTGTCCTTCTGAGATATTTACATTTGATAAGAATCAGTTTAAAGGAAAACTCCCAAAAATATTTTTGTATAATAAATGTGAATGTTATTGATATTATGCTGTTGCACCGAGAGTTAAGGGAATGTGCGGGGCTAATCACTTGAATTTTAAACATAGATTACACAGACATACAAAAAAAGTTGTCTGTACTTTGTACCTGACCAGTGTATCCTTATGTACTTTGGGAACTCATTTTTATTACACATTTGATGAACTAGGCAATAATTTCATATAAAAGACAAAATTTTAAAAAAATAACAACGCGCGCCAAATTTTACGGTAGAAAAAACAAGGTATAAGGTGCGCTGCAAGTTTCTTTTAGTTTCTTACATCGGAAATGTTTAATACTTAATGATTTAAAAAAATCAGCATGCATTTATTATAAAAATAAAAAATTTAGTAAAGAAATAAACCTCTTTTTAAAAGAAAATATACGATTTTTCGTATTTAAGTGAACATCCCAGAAAAAAACTTCTTGGTGACCTTTTTCGTTGGATTAAAGTTCAGTGGACTTAAATGTATAAGCAACATAGTTTTATCCATAAAAATATCGTGAACTATAAAAGTACCGTCGAGTTTATAGATAAAATCGCAAAAAGAGCCATATTTACCTTCAATTTTCGCGCATTGGAATGTATTGTTGGGCCACAATGCTTAAACTATACTGACTCCAATTTTCATGCAATTCGATAATTGCAATCGTTTCTGACAGAATAGTCACAACAAATTAAGCTCGGGGCGACCCCGCACGTGAAGGATACTAGGCCGCATCCGAATCATGGCGGAATCCCACGAGGGGTCCCGAAGCCAAGGCATGGTGGGCTAGCCATCGTCAAACCGGTCATTCGTTGCTTGACCGCCCAGCTCATAACTGTTTTTCGCGAAAGAATCTATTGTACCGAGTGTCCTCTTACTATTTTCGCCGACCGGGGATTGACACGGCCATCAGCTCCTAGCCTCGGACTTGCGGTTTGCGACTATTACTGTAAGTGGCAATAAATGCCCTATTTTTCTTGTAAAATCCATCGCTTTATTATATTCATACATAACTCCCGGCATTCCATTTCCCTAACTCACCCACGTGGAATTACCCTTGTAATAAATGCGAAATTAGGTTTATAAACAACAACAAAACTTTTCGCACTGTGCGGCGGTAGCATAGGCATAACTCTTTTACCTGGACAAAAAAGATGCGCAATCAAATTTCGAATATTTTTCTCGCTTCCCCTTTACTGCTGTTATCCCTCTTCCCACCAAAAACAAAGTATTTTGTCAGCTTATACTGAAGAATAGATAGCGTCGGTCCAAGGTTTAGAAACTGCATATTGCGTCCCTGAACTTTGACGATAAGAAACAAGGCTGGTAGAGAGTTGTGATATGAGTGTATTTTACTTTTATTAACATATTATTTACAAGCTTGCAGAAAATGCCAGTTTTTACGTTAATTGGTGCGCGAGAAATTCCTCCGCTGTCTTTAAATCATAAAATTGCTGATTTGCCTGCAGCTTGAAAAGATATGTAACTAAATAATCGATAAATTATATTATTATATTCACCAATAGAATCCAATATAATGGCCAAGCATAAGAGCAGAGTGCTGTGTTCTAATTCGACGAAAAACTGATTAATTTATTATTGAGGATTATCAATGTAACTGATGAATATTTGACTGCTTTATTTCGACACAGAATCTATACTACAGTCGCTATCTTTTAGACTAAAGTTCTCAACTTTCTTCTTCTGCGACATTTACATTTGATAAGAGGCAGTTTAAACAGAAATAGTATGATTAAGTCATCTTGAAACAAAAGAACTGTTCTCCAAATTGGATTTCGTAATCACTGTGACAGAAACTCCTAAACGTATTATTGTATAAAAATATGAATGTCATTAATATTATGTTTTTGAACTGAGAGATGAGAGGATGCGTGGGAATAATCACATGCCCAACTCAAAAATCCCACACTTTCCCTTATTTAAAAGCTCCTAAAACATGCCGAGAAACGAGACACGAAATTCAAATCCAAACTTACTTTTGACTCTAACTCTTGAAAGTCTTAGCTCTTTGATCCATTGCCTTGCCTTTTAAAAATTAATAATACTTGTTTTTTTTATTATATATTTAATATTTTGATATTTGATTATATATATATATATAATTAAACTATTTGTCATTAGGACAACCACAGGATTTCACCAGGATCGGGTGCCAATCTGAAGATTTGCACCCGATCCCAGCGAAATCGCGGTAAAATTTCAGCCATAACCACGTCTCACTACCGTGAGATAGGCGGTTA
>JAAAKG020030302.1:0-19649 GCA_010014905.2 Druon quercuslanigerum
CAATAAATAAAAACAAAAAAAAAGTCGATTGTTCTAAAGGGCACCCCCCCCCCCCCCCCCCCCCTTAATTAAATGAAATTCTCCAATTTTCTGAATTTTCTAAATTACTCAAATATTCTTAAATTTCCTAATTTTTTAGATATTCTAAATAACGCTAGGTTCTCTAAGTTTCAAAACTGCTTTGAGAGCCATGACTTCCCTGAATTTACTTAACTCCTTCGTTTTCTTGAATTCCTTGCTTTTTCAAAATCTGCATTTCTCGAATTCTCTCAAATTACAGAATTTTTCCAATTCTGAATTCTCTACATTTTTGAATTTTCCTAATTCTCATAATTTCCTCGATTCTCTGAATGTATTAAATTTTCTAAATCCTCTGAATTTTTTAATTTCCTGAATTCTCATAATTTCCTAGATTCTTTAAATTTCTGGAATTCTTTGCATTTCTCAATTTTGTGAATTCTCTACATTCTCTCAATTTGTGTAATGCTCTAAATTTTCTGAATTGTTTCAATCTTCTAAATACCATAAATTTTACAAATTTTCTTAAGTGCCTAAATTCAAAGAAATTCCTCAACTGTTTGCATTCTATAACCTTGCTAAATTTGCTAATTTCTCTGAATTAATTACATTTTAAAAAGTCCTAAAATCCCTTTAATATTCTAAACTTGAATTGTTTGAAATTCTTGAATATTCTGAATTGATTTCATTCTTAGAATATTTAGAATTATTCGAATTTCCGGGCCATACTGAATTTACTGAATTCCTTAAAATTTAAAAGATTTTCAAATTCTTTAAATTCTTTTAATTCCCTGATTTATTTGAATAGTTTAGCTTCTCACGTTCTTTTAAATTTTCTCTGGATTTTTTGAATGCATAGAATATTTCTCTATAAGTATCAGTAATAAATTGAATTTGAAGAACTTAAAATAATTCAAATATATTGTGACATCGCGTTACTTTTGCCAAATCTACACTTTAATCAATAATTACCCCTGATGTAAATCGTACCTTACCCAAATAAAAGTTAATGTGAAGCGCATGAATTGGTTTAGGCACGATAATGGGCAGCGAATTTGTGACTTTAATAGACACCAATTAAGGGTGGCTTTCCACTATATCAACCCCAAAAAATTCTCAAACCAGTCAGTCGAGTTCAATCAGTTCAGCCGTCTTCGCTACATCTCAGTTCAGCTCAATCAGCTCAGTCGTCGCCGCGATAGTTCAGTTCAAGCGCCGTCGTGATAATCCAGCCCAGTCAGTTTTTTGTTGTAAATTCTGTCAGTTCTTGAATTTTAACATAAAGGAATATGTGTAATTAGAAGTGTAAGATGAATCTCTGTCACAGAAGTTATTGAGTGTTGGGTCCAATTTAACCATAAAGGAATATGTGTCATGAAAAGTGTAATCTCAGTTACCGTTAATTATTGAGTGTTGTGTCCAATTTACCCATAAAGGAATATGTGTCATGAAAAGTGTAATCTCAGTTACCGTCAATTATAAAGTGTTGTGACGAATTTAATTAACAGAACAATTAGTTCTCGTAAGTAACAAATAATCTGCTACCAACTCGTGGATGTACACAATCGTCACTCTTGGGTCTCTACTCCGATGCCGGGAAAATATAAGAAGACTCATCAATCTTTTGGAAGGGATAGTTAACTTAATTTATCAGTCTAAGGGCCCAATTGACCAATCCTTGAAGGATCTATCGGCAAACATTTACCAGAATCTTCAGGTCACCAGATCACCACAAGGTTCAAGAAATTCTTTTGGAACCAGAGTACGAGGTATCACAACAGATAAAAACCAAATAATAATCGCCATTTAATTTCTTCACTTCCTTTTTCTCTCCTTACAGTAATCTAATTTCCATCCTTCATTTTTACTTAAGCAGCCTTTCTCTGAAAAAATCGGAGCACCGAAACCCAACTTTAACGATGTCAATTCATGCAAACACTCAATGTGTAAATTAAAGAAATAAAATAAATAAATTTAATTTAATAGCATAACTATTCGATTTATTTAACTCTCTATCTCTCTCTCTCTCTCAGTTTTCCTCAACTCCCTTTATCGGCTTAGCCGGAATTTTATTAATTATAGCGTAAATTTATTAATTGTAAAGAAGTCACAGTATTTAATATAATCCTAAATATGTAATGTAATAAACTGGAGAGATATTATTACTAATCTTCTATATTATTTGCTACATATTCGTAAGAGAAACGAGGAACCAACTCAAAAAGCAAAGGAGTCATTTTAAACATACACTCGAAAATATTTTTACATTCTCATTCATAATGAGGAGATATTTGTTTTCTTCTAAAAGAATATTTCGCGGATTTTATCAGATTTTGACGTTTTAAGGCCACCTAAATTAGAAAAAAAGTCTTGACTTCGGTGTCTGTCTGACCGGCGTCCTATTCCTTGTTGTTGTCGTTGTCTGCATACCGGATAACTTTCGAAAGACTATTTGGATTGGATTGTACTTTGGCACACAGTTTAAGCAACCGTAAAAAAAAGATAGAGTTCTGTATCCAGCCATTGTTGACCAAATTTCAAAAAGTTGATGCAATTTCAAAATTTTTGAGAACACTTTTCAAAATTTCAAAATTTTGTTGACACATATTTATAGTAGACTAAAATCGAGAAAATTTGTATCTATAACTTTCTTGATCAAATAAAAATTAATAAAGGTATATTATTTAAAAATCCAAAAAAACAAACGAAAATGGACATTTGAAGCCCAACAAAGCGTGACTTGGAAAAAATTGGCTTAAAGATACTCCTATTGCTGGTATGAGGATCACGTCCGCCTCACCCTCGACACCCACTCGCATAATAAAAAGATTCCGTTTTGCCATAACATATCGTCAGTCACTTTTCAGCAAATCTTTGACGACCTCGTTTGCTGTTTACAGCAGTCGGCCGTTAAAGCCGTGGTTTTATGAGTCGTAACCGAGCATACTTTCTTGTTGATTAGAGGCTCCTTAAAAAATCTCAGTTTTGTGGTTTATGTGGTGGCAATTTCCATTTCTGAAAAAAGAGAAGAAAACTTTGTGTATCAGTGCGGTAAAAGCGATTGTAGGAAAAATACGAATGCAAGGGATGGGAGATTTCTCAACTTTGTGACAGTTAATATAATTGCCATACTTCAATTCATAATATGTTGTATATTAAAATATTTATCTTCGGTGAAGAGCGAGAAGACCGGTTTAAATCCGAAAACCGTCATAAAAGTTCTTTTCAAATTCCAGGAGTTGATTAGCGCCTGGATAATCAAAAAGAGCGACAAGATTTAGTGGCGTAGGCAATAAAGTTAAAATAGACGAAAGTGCCTTCAGAATAAGGAAGTACAACAAAGGCCGGTAAAGGTGTACGAGATGGGTTAGGGTGGTATTGACCGTACCATGAAAAAGTGCTTTTCGACGTATTTTAAATCCCTTGATCCTTAAACACTTCAACATTTGATTCAATGGTGGGTGGTACCATGGACACATATTATAACAAGTGTGGCTTGGACACAGTCATTTCAGTGAATTGGTGTACAAACACTCAACTGTCAATCATTCTAGAAACTTTGTAAATCTCAACGATGGAAATGTTCATGCTCAAAACATTGAGTTTTAAATTAATTAGTTGAGTATGTTTGGAGAAATCTGAACACCACCAACGAAGAACATTTTTTTAGCCTTTTGGAAGTAATCAATTACTTCTATCCCCAATCAGGGGATAGAGCATTTACTTGGAGATAATTTCTCCATTTGACGACAAAAAATCGACCCTTCTCGGGGCTTTTCAGCCTCTCTTTATAATTGCACTTTCTAATGCTAGCTCTATAGTTCATAACCATCATCGCTGTAGCACTGTAGGTTGAAAAAGAGTCTTGTGTTGTGCCTCGACAGTACTGTCATTTACAGCATAATTTTATGCGAAAAATGATTTTCTCGGATTTCTTTAGATGTCGACGTTTTAAGGCTTCCTGAGTCAGACAAAAAGTTTTTACGTCGGTGTCTGTCTGTCTATCTAACCTCGTCCTCCTTGTTGTTTTCGCCGTCTGTATAGCGGACAACTATTGACAGACTACTCGGATTGGATTGTGCTTTGGTACATAGTATGAGGAAACAATAAAAAAGATCGACTTCATTAACCCTTGATGTTTTAATTTTGTTAAAAGATTCCAAAATTAACATTTTTTGCAGAAAAACTATAATTAGTGAAATAACTCTATTTGGTGGTCAAACAAAGCAAGATACGAAAAGGTGTAAATCGATTAAAAGTGTGCATCTAAATAAGGTCCACATATGTGTCATGAAGTACATTCTTATAGGCGTCGTTTTGGCTCATTTTCCTTGAAATAAAAAAATTTAATATACTGGAAAACTATATACTTCATGAAAAAAAATTAAGAGACAAGAATTGTTAATCTAAAAACGATCTACACTTGTTATGAATAATTTTTAGACAAAAAATTTTCAATTTCCATGCATATTATGAATTGTAGTGATATAAATTTATCCAAATGACAGATGTTTCAGTGTAGCTAAACAATAAAATTTGCAAATCATTTTCCAATTTCTGATTTAGCAGCCCTAGGCAGAGGTACATAAAAAATGTATTATATTTGATATAAGAGTTTTAATCGTAATGTAGAAAAGTTCACATTTTTGACAAAATCGAGTGCGAAGCACGAGATCCGTGATGAAAATGTGTTCTCTAAAGCCAAAAAAACTTTAACAAAAGAGAGTTCACTCACGAAATTACAGTTGTTGATACGTTAACCCTTAATTTTAAAAGGTCTGAGCACGAATGTGAGAAAAATAATCTTGCAAGCGGAGCGAGCCGTGCGCGCAGTGCACGATGAGAAGAATGTGCCCGCCTAGCAGGCCGATTTTTTTTTAAACATAGGTATCGAACTGTTCAATTTGCAGTGCTACAGTTAAAAATTTTGCAACGTTAAATTTTGAGGTTGATATCTAATCTCTTCCTTATTGCAAATCTTTGCTTTCTGTTTACAGAATTATATGCTATGGAAAATAATGAATCAGGTGCTGGATCTTCGCGAAAGCGGGGGCGCCCGATCGGTAGCCAGAGCAGGCGTGACGAGGACGGAAAAGTTTACGGGAAATTTCGACGTACAATTGCAAATCGTAAACTTATTGTCCTTGAACGCGAATCAGACTGGACTATCGAGCACATGGGTCAGCATATTCAGGTCTGGCTAGATCGTGGAATAATAGTTCAAACTAAGATGCCGAAAAATAATTGTCCTATTGGAACGGCTCGAGGAAAGGTAAATTATCTGCTTCGTAAGGTTATTCTACCTACAGGCGGAGAAACAGTTGAATGTTTAGATCAATATGGAAATCTTCTGGAAGTCCGACCGTGGACATATACTAGTAAGAGGCCATTCACAAATTACGTAACAGATTTTTTGTCAATTTTGACCCTATTTCCTCCTATGCAAGCCTATCAAATCTATGCAACCAAAAGAAATTTTTACGCTCTTGAGAATTTCTTCGAATTGTTTAAAATATCCTAAAATTTTTTGAAATTTCATTATAATGTTATCAAATCCTTTGAAATCCCTTAAAATTCCGTAAAGTTACAAAAAATTTGGCAAGAGTCTTGAAATCCCTTGAAATATTAGTATCCTGGAAAATTCATTAAGATACTTTATTAAGAAACTTTAAAATTCCATATCGTTCTTAATTCAAATGGATGCCTTTGATCAGATGTTGATGTTGCTGTTTTTTTGTCTGAGATAATGATGAATTGCAGTAATCATGTTGGAAGAAATTATACATACTTTAGACAATATTAATATTAATCTTAATTGTCTGAAATATGTCATTTTCTTCCAACATCATTACTACAAATATAAAATTGCATAATATTTCTAAAATCCAAATCTTTCGATATTCTAGGGTATTCTTGAAAACCACATGAATTTTTTGAATTCGCTTAAAATCATTTTCTTTGAAATTTGTGTAGTCTTGTAAAAATTCTGTTGAATTCTGTAAAACAAGTATTTTTTTAAATCACTTGCAGTTGCTAAAGCTATTCATTATCATTAAGATATTTTAAAAAGCCCACAATTTTCTAAATAATTTAAGGATTTCTGAATTTCCTTGAATATGTTTTAATACCCGTCAATTCTTCTAAATTCAGTCTTCATTCAATGTCTTAGATTTTTATTAAAATCTCTTCAATTTTCGAACAATTAAACCTGAATTTTTATAAGTTTTATAATATTCTACCCACTTTCCTTAATTTTCTCTAAATTTAGGAGAATTTTATTCATTTTATTTTTGTTTATTCTAAATTCGTAAAACTTCACCTAGAATTCTTATAAATTTGAAGGAATTTTCATCTCATTCTAGAAAACTTTAGTCACATTAATAATGTAGATTAATAACTTTTAGTGAATTGAACATTTGAATGGTGGAAACGGCATCAATAAGAAAAACAGCCTTCTGTCTTCTAAACTATATTTCGAAAGTAATTAAACAAGTGACAATTTGTCTACTTATTGTTATTTTTAAACATTATGCTATTTAAATTTTTCTTTTATTTAGAAAAATAACTTTGGTACCATCCACACAAGATATTTATAATATAATATTCGGTCCAAAGATATCCAATCGTTTCCACTTCTTTCCGAACATTTCCGAGACCTGCATCTGTTTATTTCTGAAAATTTTTGAGAAAGAAAGCAGTAGAAGATTTAAAGCAAAAATGTTTCTAATTTCGATTATAACCAACTAACAAGAAATTTTTACTAATCTGATTTTTCTTTTCAAAATTACTCAAAACTTCTAAGAGGAACAACATTTTTCAGATGCTGATTTCGGTAACTATCTGAAAGATAACACAGGCCGACTAAATTTGTACCCAAAGACTGGACTATGTGACCACGAAGGATTGATGTGTCCTAAAAACAAATCCGGTGTCAAAGTTTTTTTCTATGATTTAGTATTTTGAGATATCCTAACCTAAATGTGCAAAAATGTCTATTGGTAAACTAATTCGTTCGTGTGCGACATCTTGGAGAAAAAAATCACGTCGGGATGATCAACAATACAAATGGAAGATGAAAAGGATTACTAAACGATAACATAATTAGTTTTTAGAAAAAAATTAGCTGATCATGTTATATTGCCCCAAATATGGCTAAAATAGTAATTTTTACACAATTATGTTATGATATCTCAAGAACAAGACGCACAGAAAAAATGCAGAAAACAATTTCGTCTTCATGACAACAAAATTCTTTGGGGTCCCAGTCCGGTCTTTGGATACCAAAAATATTTTATTTTTGTTGGCCTGTGTAATCGTACTCAATTCTATAGGAAAGAACCGCGCAGCAAATGTGCATGAAATGGCTTTTGGTCGATTTTGATTAAACATTGTAAAATTGTAGTTCTCAATGGGTTAAATATTCAACCCTTCTTTGAAACATTACCAAATATCTTGAAAACTGCAGCTCTGCGAAAAAAATGTTCTTTATGAAAGTTATTAGGCTCTAACGGGGAAATGCAAAGAAAGTCATGGCCTTAAGACACAGGTTATTTTTACAAGTCATTTAATGTGAACTTGTTATTTATTGCTAATATTCAGCCAATGAAGACAAGCTATGGAGAGGAAATCAGTATAGAACCCACAAAGGCATGAAATGAGAATGACTTAGTCAATAGCCAGCCCATGAAGGAAAATCATGAAAAGGATGTTTTCAATATCTAGCCAATTAAGGCAAGAAAATAGTGAGACTTAGTCAGTATTTAGCCAATAAAGGCAAGATATGACCAGGATGTTATCAATATGTTACAAATAAATGCAAGGTACATATGTAAAAGACTTAGTCAATATCCAGTTAAATAAATGCAAGAATTGAACTAAATGTTGTCAATATTTAGCCAATAAAAGCAAGAAAAGTACGAGATCTAGTCTTTATCTAGCCAATCAACGCAAGTCATGAGTGCGATTTAGTCATTATCTAGCCAATGAAGGCAAGACATGAACAAGACCTGGTTAATATCTGGTCAATAAAGGCAAGATATGTCCAGGATGTTGTCAATAACTAGCCAATGAAGGCAACTTCTGGTAACTGAATATATGTTGCTGGTAATCGATTTCCTGCGTCGCTTATGGTCTGAATCAGTCTTTGTGATAGAAAGCAAATTTTTTGTTGATGCCAAGCATACCCCAAGAACCATAATACACTGCTTATATGTGCACAAGTTCCTAGCGTTTGAGCATCTGTCTGGCACGTACAATACCATCCTCCTATAGGAGTAAGTTCTTTATCGTCGGCCATACCATCGTCCACGTAATCATCACCGTTCAGACTATTAGCAATCCAGAGTTGATGCTCAGACGTGTTTCGACATTGAAAAAAAAATCTGATTCTTATAAATCCTGGCTGTGGTACTCAATTATCCCCTTGTAGCATGTCAGCGTGGAATTTTTCATCATCATCTCTTTGCAATTTGTCTTTTGCACGTAAAAAGGTGCAAGTATAACTTGATAAACCTTAACTGTGAGTTCTTTGAAGAATTCAAGTATCAGGACTGGGAAATCTAATAATTGGCCCGCATCTTATTAAAACCATCGTTGGGCGTTCCTTGTTTTAAAATTTTCTGCCTCAACCAGCGCTTGCACGACATTCGGTTCCTTAGATTTTTCAAGTTATTCATTGGCCGTTTCAGCATCAGCTTCTTTCATGAAAATTAATGGATGGCATCTGTTAATTATAGCTTCAACTATCCAAAAAAAATCGCCTAGGTTAGGAAAGTGTTGTATCTGTATTAGTTGCTAAAAGAATTTGAAAATTGATTTAATGTGTCCGTTCCTAGCTTCGACGATGCATCTAGACTTTGTCGCTAGACGCGATTCGTTAGCATCTTCTGTTGTAAGTTGATGCTGATGTCGTGGAAGAAGAGCTGGCATTTTCCGGATAATACCCAAACGCGCCAAAAGATTAGTGGAATCTCGGTATGCCCTATCAACAATGACAATATCGTCTTCTTGAAACCACCTTCTCATTCTGTCAGCGTATATTCCGAATTTATGTTCTAATATAGCAGCATCATTATGACGGCTGTCAGAAAAGTAAGGTCTTTGAATGTCCAGATTGTTACCATCAGGTGCATCTATTAATACAGGTTTGACTAAGTGCCTTTCTTTGTAAACATAAAATGACTCGCACAAAAATGATAGTGGAGCTCTCAAGTTATTGTTCTTTTGATTATAAAAGTACTAATGGGGCCTCTCACACATGCGCGCTGCGCGCGCCAACACCCATTTTATATTATTTTGTTCTTTGTTTTCTTTTTCGAGGGGAAGGGGAGGATCAAGAAGGGCGTAAGTTACGTGGGAGTCAAGAAGGACGTGTCTTGAAAACATCCTTCTCTTGATTTTCCTTCATTGGTGGCTATTGACTCCATTCTAGGACTTTGTGCCCCATAATACTTTTGATCGAGACATTAAGACCGACAATTTTACGAAGTTTAATCAAAATTAACCAAAAGCCATTTCATGTATATTTGCTGCAAGGTTCATTCCTTTCTGAAGTTTTGAAAACGGACTACTGTTACTCAAAAAAGTTAGTATTGGAATAAAATTAGTTACTTTTCATAAGTGTTATTTGATGTTTAAATAATATTTAAATTAGGAAAGAGTGATTAATTTTAAGACTCACTTTTTACTTTTTAGAATTAACAAACCTTTGCTTTATTTTCAAGCCGCAAACGTTATGGAGCCTAATAATACACAATGGTTTTTCGTTTATGAAGGCAAAGTCTTCCGAGTATGGATAAATCCTGTAACAAAATCGGTTTTGAGAATCACACTCGCAGCAAATAATGAAAGTGAAGTTGCACACGGTCAAAAATACGAGGAGGTTGATATGGCTGGCTTGAAATTTGTTGTGATCAGAGACCCTAATGGATTTGTTACTGGGGCTGAGCCTCTGCGACATCCACCTTCATCTACAGTTGCGTATAAAGTTCCGGATTTAAATTTCTAAATAAACACATATTATAATAAAAATAATTCTTGTAGTGTACTGTTTGGTCTCTGGACAGCGAAAGTAAATAATTGTTCACGGATGTGTTCAATTTTCTTTTCTACTTATCAATTTTTTACATTGCCATCAGAGATTGTATAAACATTTGTGTGCAATTTCCAACTTTGGTCCAATGTCTACGTTTTGAGATACTCTGAACCCAAAAAATGCTTTTGCTATTGTGTATATTAGTGTGTTTGTGCATGTGTGCCTGCAGATTTGTCGTCTGTTAATTCAATGACTGGCAAGATAATTAAGAGATTCGATTGGCCTTTGGTATACTCTTTGAGTGTCCTAAAGTAACGCTCAAGTTTGTTGGACAGTCATTTTGTACTCTAAAAGAGCAGCAATTTATCCCCATGGCCTTTCCGATTAAAAAATTTCCAGAATTATAGCCTGTATTTTCAAAATAAAAAAACAAAAATGCAAATTCTAAACCAAACAACGATTGGCAAATTTTTTATTCATCGCATTTCCATACGACAGGTAGCTAAGTTATATTCGTAAAAAGAAAAAACAAAAACAAAAGAAAAAAATAAATTTTTGATTAAAAGACACAAATCAAAAATAAAGTAGTGAGTTTTTAATGTTTTGTTATTCTATTTTAGACCAAATTTTTTTATCCATAAAAAAGATTCTTTCTTATTAATTACTTTTCGATAGACTGCGAACTTTTTTAATTATAAAAAATTCCAATAAAAATACGTTTGTTCCGATAGCAATGTATATGATGAATTGTAACAATCTGTGTAAAATCTTTTAAAATGTTTGAAATCTGGTTTACAATAACCTATTTAAAATATTCTTAAAGTTTTAAAAGCCTCATGAAATTATTGTGAGATATTTGAAATTTTGGATACAAAAAATATATTTCTTGCTTCATATCTCCTTTCTTCATTTTTCATATCTCGTTTATGTTGCTTGAAATTGTTGAAATCCGTAGAAACTCTTTGGAATAAAATTAATTTTATTCCCTAAAGTTCTCAAAAAAAATTTTAATGTCTATTAAAATCTTTAAAACTTGCAAAATCAATTAAAATAAGTATAAATTATTTAAAATTTCTTTAATATAATCAAAACTGAATATATTCATTAAAGTTATCTAAAAGGCTGTTAAATTTCCTGTAAATCTCTCGAAATCTTAAAAAAAATTATTATAAAAAAAATTCTTAGATATGAATTAATAGGGATAGCTGAAAATCAAAATTAGTGCAAAATAAAGTAATATTGATTAAAGTCATCATGATAAGTAAGATTTTTACTTTATTTTACAATACCTGAATAATCTATCTGAAACCGAGATACAGAAATATTCAGGGAAGCGTTTGCTGTTAAATTTTTGTATAAAACCATTTTTATTTTATTAACTGTTAATATAATAAATAAAATATTTTTTGATTCTGAATCCGTTCAAAAATTAAAGATTTTGCACATTGAAGAATTGTATACATCTTATTAAAACCTAATAAACTATTGTCAATTTGAAAATAACTTTATAATAATTATATATTCGTAATTAAAGGCTTTCATTGTATTTTATTATTTTTAGTAAAGACAATGAAAAATTATTTAATTTTTAGTAATATTTGACTGTTCATTTGAGACGAGTAAATTAAAATCAATTATTTTAAATTAAAGGATTTGAATCTGAATTTTTTTACATAAAAAGCCAGGAATAGTCCAAATTTGAAAGTGCTTTTAATCTCTAAATGTCACAATTTTTTAAATGTATATTTTAAAGTGAAATAGTTACATTTTAATGGACAAATAGCAACTGAACAAATATTACTTGCAGAAAAAATGTTTACAATTAGGTTCAAGAATTGAAACATTAAATTTTTAATTATTTTTAAATTAGATTTAGGAAACTTAAAAAAATTATTTAAATTTTTTGAAGCGTCCACAATAATGGCTATAAATGCTTCAAAATATTAGAAAGATTTTCTAGCAATCTCTTTACAAAGATGTTCTACGGTATTTAATTTGTCAATTTTTAATGTTTGCAGCTCAAAATTGCCTAAAATAATATAATTTTAAAAATCTGAAAGTTTACTGATGTAATATGTAACATGTTTTATTTAGCATATTTTGAAATTTTACAATGAAATTCTGTTTCAATTTTTGTCTCCAAAAATCATTAAAGTTGATATTTTTCTAGAATTAATAGGCAATATTAGAAGATAATGGGGAATTATTTAAATAATTATTAATCCATAAATTGTGTCTTCGCAATTTTTTAGGGTGATTTTCAAGAGTCGCAGAAGACAACGTAGGAAAGAGGGTTGGAATTTCAAATTTTCTTTAGAAGCAGACTAATTTTTTGTGTTCGTATCTATTTGAAAAAAATTATTTTCGCTTTATGGTATGTTCGCTTTTACGAATTGTTACAAAATACTCATTAATTTATCTATTTATTTTCTTACGATACAGAATAACTTCATTTCTAGAAGTTTTTCAAAATGAAATATTTCTCTGGTCCTTTTCCTTATGCAAATTCCAACACTACTGGCAGATATTAAAATTTATTAATAAAAAAACTTTTTACATTGTACATAATTTGTATCCTTTGCTGAATTAGGCTACGCATATTTATTTAAAATTTGACTGATTTTATTTCATTCTGAGTAATTGCAATTTATATTATCCAAAAACTTCGATCTTTAATTAGTAAAAGTGTCGATTTTTTATAATAAAAGTAATAAATAGATTTTCTTAAATTAAACAGAATAGTTTTATCATTAATTTTTTAATTTTTGTAAGCTTAATTTTTTTCCTATTATGTTGTCGTTTTATTTGGGCTTCTTGAAAATGTTGATCTATGACTGAGCAGTGAGCACGGTTCGAGCGTGTATCCCCACCAATTATTTGTGCCTGTAACCCCTCCCTTCAGTCGTGCGCTCGCTAGTTCCGTTTTTACTCAGAGAATTAGTTTCTTGCATTTTTGCTTAGTTTTGACTTTCTGACGCCTAATACTTAAAGTCAAGATTACATGCATTACCTATCTCGTGCCGGGCATTAGAGATAAGGCCCAGTGATTATATAGAATGCCTAGAGATTATATAAAATGCCTAGGGGTTATATAGAATGCCTATGGATTATATAGAATGCCTAGGGAGTATATCAAATGCCTAGCCTTTATAGAATGCCCTTATGAAAAATTTCCTTATGATTTTACAATATTCAAAACGCTGTAACCAAGATCAATACAGAGCAAAACAATGAATTTCTCGTTGCAATTTACTTCAGGAATTGCACTGACCTCTTGGAAAACTTTGTTAATTTTAAATAACCTCTAACTCACCTTGAACGTTACAATTGACCCTTGACTTGGGTAAGTACCTGAACGTAGAATATTCCGCTCTATCGATTGCAGATGTCAAAATGAAGGTCAACATTGAATTCCCCGTTAAAATTTATTTCAGGAATGACCTTCACTTTTTCGAAAAATATTTTACCTCAGGAAATATCCAACCATCCCGGGACTTTGTAGACACCCTGTATAATGCGTAGAGATTAAATACAAAACCTGGATTATATACTTTGCACGCACGTAAAGCGCGATAAAAATCTGCCTCTCAGAAGGCTTATTTTTATTAAGCTATCGAAAGAAAAATTTATTTGGGTTGCCATAGAAGCTTAAAATACCTTACTGAAGGGCAATTTTGATTATTTTTTCGGAAAGATTTATTTTTTTAATTTTATTGCCTTTAAATCTTGATAACACGAAGTTAATGCTGTACTATGTAGCTGCTCATAAGATCTGTTATTATTGATATATTGTAATTACACTTTTACGTGTTCTCCAATAACCAATGACCTTTTTTTTTGTGATAATTAGTATTGGTGCACCAAAGGATATTTTTCCTGAAATTTCCTAAAAGACAATTTTTCATTATGAAACATCCGGGCTTTTAATTAAAATTTTAAAACAAACTTAACTTTTATCATTTATTTGATTCAAAAAATGGTTAAATGTTTGAAATTATACGAGGTTGATCGTACTGATAATTATTTCTCTCTGAGATATAAATCGACTTGCTTGCTCAGTGTGAGCACAGCGTTCAAGGTTAATTAAATGTTTTTTTAATATTTAAACTGTTTGTTCAATCTTAAAAGATTTAGTAATGTTTTTATAACGTAGTCTTTACTCACTGGAAATTTCCATACTTCTATCAATTTCGATGTAAATCGTAACCGCTAGTGATGAGTATATATAAAAGTGAATAGCTTTTAAATTTATTAGTCATTGCTTACAAAATCTACATAAAAGAATGAAGATCTCCATAAGCATTTTGCTTCTCACCATGTTAATTTTTCTACATTTTTGTAGTAAGTTCTCAGTATAAAAACTGCGTTAACTGCGTAACTACGTAGTGTACATTCGTGATACATTTTAGATTCGTTTAATTACGTGAATTCCTTAACTGTTCTGAAATCGATAAAATACTCGGAATACCCTAAATTCCATAAATTCTCAGAGATACTCTGAATTCCCTAGAATACCTGAAATCGCTGGAATATTTCAAATTCCCTGATTACTTAAATTCTTTAAAGTCTCTCAAATTTTAAAATATTATTATTTTACTGCTATGAAAAAATATGATAAGTTTCCTTACTTCCTTGCATATTCTGAATTCTCCTAATTTCTCTAATATTTCAAATTTCGCGGTATATTATAAATTTCATAAATTCATTGAAACCCATGATTTCCCTGAATTTTCTTAACTTGTTCGATTTCTTGAAGTCTTTGAATTCTCAGAATTTCTTGCTGAGAATTTCCTGGATTCTCTTAATTTTCTGGATTACGATTTGATTTCTTCGTATTCTCTAAGTTTAAAATAATTTCTTAATTACTCGAATTTTCAGAATGCCCTTAATTGCCTGCATTTTCTAAATTCTCTAAATTTTTTGAATTCTCCGAATTTTTTAAATTTCCAATGCTCCTTTAATACTCAAAAAAATTTAATTCAACGAATTAGTCTAATTCTCTAAAATCTAGTGAATATTCTGAATTCCTTGAATTTTCGGAAATAATAAATAATTATAAATAATACATTAGATGTTACTTTATTTGAGCTTCGGTCTTCATTGTTGGATTTTCATTCATTTAAAAATTATCCAAATTTTGGGAAGAAATTCAAAAGTTGAGCGCATTTTTAATATTTTTAAGATCAACTTTTTTAAAAATTCAAAAAATCACTGTGCGTATATTCATAGTATTTGAAAAGATGAAAAGTTTATCCACGTGAATTTTTTAACAAACCAAAAAATCACCAGAATTATAGGATTTTGAAAATTGCAAAAAACACGAAAATGAACATTTCAAGTCAAAAAACGCACGATTAAAAAAATTAAAAAAAGAAAAATGTTGCTTTTTGAGTTTACTAAAATATTATCCTAACTTTTTGAATTTTTTTGAAAGATCGAAAATTTATATTTTACAGTATAAAAAATAATAGCAAGTCCAAACATTAAATTTCTTCATTCAAAAATTTTACAGTATTTGAAATATTTTTTCTTAGAGATACTCTTTTTGTAAATTATTAGGAGATAATGCAATAGGGCACCACAACTGCTACGTAGAACACGATGCGGTAGAAAATTAAATTGGCAAAGTTCGAACCACTCAGGTTAGGAATATAATGAAGAATTTAAAAAACGGTAAGTCTGTTGTGTAGACCGCATTTTCAAGTTTTATATTGTGAAAATAGCATTGAAAATAAGCAAATTTAGTTTTCAGCAAACGGCAGAAGTTGCAGTAAAATGCTTAATAACAATATTTTTAAAAATGAATGTGCACTTTTTAAACGAAGCAGTAAAAAACGTCTGTTTTAATGCCAATGCATGTTATGAATTGTAATAATATATCTTTCTGGAAATAATATACAATTTTAGGGACAAACTCGAGTCCGAAGCAAGAGATACGTGGGTTAAAGCCGAAGGAGCTTTAAAACAAGAGAATTCACAATCAGCGTATTACTGACTACCTTTAGTTTTAAAAAGTCTGTGAACGAGTGTAGGGAATATACAAAGACCAAGGGCGTAGCGCGAGATAAATGAAATACAGAGCGTAAAAGACGAGAACCAACAATCGCGCGCCTTAGTCTAATGAATTATATATATTTTTTCACTCAAGGTGAAAAAGCACTCTTTCCTACGTTGAACAAACAATTGCTTCAGTCCATGCAATTCCCAGCCTAAAATGCCGGATAGAACCCAAATAAAAACAGGTTTATAGTTTGTTGTAATAGGCAATAACCGGTCTATATCCGGATTTTGTCATCGGGCTAGAACCAGAACCTAACCAAATTGGTTTGCAATTGGGTCATCATAATATTCCTACCTGTTTCTTAACGCGCTCTTAACGGTTTCTAGCTGGATTTTGTCCCCGGGTTGTAACCGGCTTCTATCCAGAATTCCGTAATATTTGTATCAGCTCCCTAACTGGTTCTCAACCGACCCCTATACAAATTTAGTCCCCGGGTTATAACCGTCACCTAACCGGTTTGTAACTGGGTGTTTCTAATATTCTTTACTGGATCTAAATCTTGCAATACTGGTATCCGATTTTCAACCGGTTCTCAACCGGTCCCTATCCGAATTTAGTCCCCGGATTGTAACCCTCACCTAACCAGCTTGTTTTCCAAAGACGCATAATATCATGGGACAGGTTAGAGCACCGATTACCAGGTGCCTTTTAAAAGCCGGTTAGAGATAAGTTAATTTCTAACTTCGCTCTTTGAGAATATTGGATTTCTGTTACTAATCGTCGGGTACTACTAAGTGCGAACCGTTTAGAGCAAATATCAGCATCAGATGCATTTTAGAAGCCAGTTGCAATAGTTACTAACTAACTTTTTTCTACGATAACATTTAATTTCTGTTTTCGATTGTTGGATAGAATCAGGTTAGGATCGGCTACAGCACACACAAGTAAAAAGTTCCTTTTGCGAACTAGTCAGAGGCCAGGTTGACACTTATTTCGGACTTCGACAATATTTGATTTCTGTTTTCGATCTCCGGATAGAACTTGTCGAGGACCAATTACAGCACACACGAGTGTGAAGATCAGTTAAAAACTATTTTTTTTAAAACTAGATTAACGGTTAGAGGCCAGTTAAAAACTAGTACCGGTCTTTGAAAATATTTAATTTCTGTTTCCGATCGTCGGATAGCACGCGTTCAAGAACGGTTAGAGCTCACTTCGGACTTCGAAGATATTTGATTTCTGTTTTCTATCTCCACATAGAGCCTGATAGGAGCAGTTACAGCACACCCTAGTTTTTTCTGTGCGTTTTAGCACTCTAAAACTCTTAAAATGACAAAAAATTCAGTCTCAAAATTAACATTTTCCCTAGACGCCTAGATGTGCCACCACGTTCATAGATATAAGCATGAGACTGCAAATTGTCATCGTGAGACCAATGAAATTTCAGCTGCAACAAATTTAACATCAACGTTTTTCTGTGCACTTCAGCACTCCACAACTTTAAAAATGAGCAAAAAGTCTGTCTAAAAATGATAATTTTCCCTAGATGCCCAGAATGTGCAACTACGCTCATAGGAATACCTATTAGACTAAAATTTTTCTGAAATGCTCATTGTCAGAGCAATGCAATTTAAGCAGAAAAAAATTTAAAATTAGCGTTTTTCTGTTCGTTTTAGCACTCTACAACTCTCAAAATAAATAAAAATTCAGTCTCCAAATGATAATTTTACCTAGATGCCTAGATGTGCAACGACGTTCATAGGAATACTTATGAGACTAAAAATTCTCTGAAATGTTCATTGTGAGACGAATGAAATTTAAACTGCAAAAAATTCATCACCAGCGTTTTTCTGTGCGTTTCAGCACGCTACAACTCTCTAAATGAGCAAATATTCATTTTTAAAATTGTAATTGTTCCTAAGCTCCCAGATGTGCAACTACGTTCATAGGAATAAAAATGAGACTGAAAATTCTCATTGTGAGACTAGTGAAATTTGCGCTGCAACAAACTTACACTAGCGTTTTTCTGCCCGTTTCAGCACTCTATAACTCTCAAAATGAGCAAAAATTCATTGTAAAAATTATAATTTTTCATAGGAGCCCAGATGTGCAACTGCGTTTATAGGAATAAACATGAGACCGAAAATCCTCATTGCGAGACCCATGAAATTTGAGCTGGAACAAATCTAACATGAGCGTTTTTCTGTAAAGGCTTCAAATAACATACTTTAATTTTTACTAAGGAACTTGCTACGAGCTTCTAAAATGAATATTTGTACCAAATTTCTTACAAATAAGACCAGTCGTTTTAATAATAAAATTAATCAAATGCTTGGGAGAAAAGCATATAATAATAAAAAAATTGAATTTTTTTATAAATTTATACCAAAAATATGTTTTTTAGTCATATTAAGCGTAGCAGTAATTAGTTATTCAAATAGCGTCACAAAAACAAGCAGTTAAATGTTGGTAAAATTAAATATTTGGGTAAGCATTCTGTAATTTAAAAATGTATATTCTGTCGTCACTTAGTATGTATTTTGATTAAAGAATGCGTGGAATTTAAATTTTTTTTTAAATTTCAAAATTATATAGAATTGTTCTTTTTATACATTTTTGTCAAAATTATAAATTATTTAAGCATGTAACTCCTCAGTTATAAAGTTGTATTAAAAATATATAATTTTAATTAAAATAAAATAATTAATAATATAATATTTTTTATTATTAATTCAGGGTAGCTACCATTTTTTCCGGCTTTTAAAATTAAAGCCGGAAATTTTTCTGAATTTAATAGCTAAATCATAGCTAATCATTCTTAAAATATTATGAATTTTACAATTTAAAGATTCGAAAAATATATAATTCCACGTTTTTATTTTCAATTAAATAAATTAAAGAAGGAATGAAAAAATTATAGATTTTTAAAATTATATATTTTTAAGCAATCCTTAAGGAGAAACATTAAAATTGAGAGACTAAATATTTTGATAAAAGACTTCTTGAATTATGAGTAACATTTTATTAATTGTAGGACCTAAGAAACTAATACCTGTAGAATTGTTATTCATGCACCAAATTATTTTTTTTTTTTAAAATTTAAATATTCTCTTAAAATTATGTTTCAAATAAAAAAATTATTTTAAATTTCTCCAGGAATCTTAAGAAAAAACCTGTATCATCTTGAAACCTCTCAAAAACCTTAAATGGCGTAAAAAAGTTATTTGACAAAATTAAAAAATCTGAATTGTCTTCTAAATTGTTTGTGGTTTTCTCAAATTTTAAATTATTCTTTAAATCCATTTGAAAATTCAAAGCATTTTTTCAAATGATTCTAATTTTTTTTAACAATTTTATTAAATCCTGGAAAATTAAAAAAAAAAACACTTTAATGGTTCCAAATTATTTTTAAACAATTGTGGATATCTTTTAAAATAGTTTATTTTGAAAATTTGTTTATATTGGCATTCGAGTCATAAGGATATTTGTAATTAAAAGTCGTGCATTATATATATAAGTAACAACAACGATGGCAAACGTTTCGACCACGGATAGGGGTCCTCCTCAGTGCCAAAAATTAAATTAAAAATATGTTTT